>JASSUY010028259.1:0-40447 GCA_032466535.1 Forpus xanthops | reverse complement strand
GGTGAGGCACTGGAATGGGTTGCCCAGGGAAGCTGTGAATGCTCCATCGCTGGCAGTGTTCAAGGCCGGGTTGGACAGAGCCTTGGGTGGAGTGGTTTAGTGTGAGGTGTCCCTGCCCATGGCAGGGGGGTTGGAACTAAATGATCTTAAGGTCCTTTCCAACCCTAATTATTCTATGATTCTATGATTTTCAAATACCAAATTGGCTTTTTTTCTTCCCTGGCAAATACTGTAACTCCTACCCTTGCTATTCTCTCCTTACCTCACTTTTCCCTGTCTAGCTACTGCACTCTGGTAAATTGTTTCTTTATTCTTTAGCTTAAAAGCATACTCTAGCACACTATTGCCTATGGATCAATATGTGCACTCAAACTGGGAGTCATATGCAAAAACTGAGTATAATGGAAAAACTGATACAGATTAGTAGTAGAATAGCTAATGAAAGCTTTTTTTTACTTTTTATATTAAGAATAGGCTTATGAAAAACAAAAAAATCAGTATCAGAAAAAATATCTTGAAAATGCAAGGTTTCCTTTCTGAAGCAGTTTATTTTAAATTGAAAATGACTGTAATGTGATTCCTATGGTGGATGAGAATATGCCTGTGTAACCATTGTATGTGATATCTAATCGTTACCCCATTCAGGGACAAAAGTCACATTTAGTAAATGTTCTACTTATGACTTAAACCCACACAATGTCTGTAAATTCGTAATTAGGATGCAAACCTCTAGTATCTATTTACAGTAAGATCTGGTCTTGAATTACAATTAGATGTGACAGTATTAAATGTCAATTCTCTGAAAACCTTGTTTTGTGGTTCTCTCACATACCAAAGTTGAAGTAGCACTAAACACATTTTGGTCAATAATTTAGCTTTCTGGTTTATGTCCTTGGAAAATAAATGTTTGCAAAGGAAATACAAATTTGTCTTCAATAACAGGGTAATGAACATATCATTTTAATGGAATTTTTGTTGCAGTCTGTAATACTAGAGGTCAATGTCAAAAGGAATAAGACATAGCAACTAACGAATGACTAAGTATTTTAAAAACCCCACAACAACATATTAGAGTTATACTTGAAAAAATTAAAAAGAAAAAATCAGCTCATCACCCGTTATTGATTATCAACCTTGTGTTTGGTTGTCATAGGTGCAAAGGAGGCAGCTTTGTTTCCTTACCATTTTTGGATCTTTCATGCCTATGTTTTTCAGGGCCATCACAGCAGTTGCATGGACCTTGAGTGGCAAATCTGAGGCACCAGCTGCATATCCTGGCAAAAATTTCTTGATGTGCTTGATGCTGGCTGGATGTCCTACATTCCCAAGGGCTTTCAAGGCCAGGGAAATGTCTTCTGTGTTAGATTTGCTCAATGCCTCTCCTGCAAAGCCATGAAGTAGCTGAAAAAATAAAACAGGTTTTCTGTTGAGTTCAATTCCAGCTCTTATCTATATCCCATCCCCCAGCCTATTCCAAGGTTTGACTTTGATAAGTTCAGTTTGTTCCATTCACTTACTTTAAATATTTTCAAATTCTTTTTGTCCTCATGAATAGGACATTTTATTCATAGAACAAGCATAGCCAAGAATGCTGCAATGAACAGTTTCTTCATCACTATGCCTTAAAGTTATCAAGTAAGAGCTTTAAAAGAAAAAAATAAAGGCTGGGAGCTGCCTTTTGGGGTGAATTGGGAACCCTGCAATAATGCTGTTTGAATATCTCTTGGCTGAAGACAGATGCAAAATGTAGATGCACCTAAATTTTTCAGACCCTTAAACAAGATTCCTGAAGATATGGCTAGCAGAGATGCTCTAAACTTCAGCTATCACATCTACTTTTTAGTGTGGATTAACAGCTAGCAAAAAAATAATCAGGTCATTTCAAAGCCTTTGTTGTAAGCAACTTGATCATACTAATATTCATGTGACAAGATTGGTTGTGCTAAGGCTGAATATAAGAACTAAATCCTAATAGAGAACTGCTTTCAATATTAGCTAATGGCTCTAAGAAAAAAGAAACGGAGATGTTATAGAATAATTTCAATACAGTTCATGTGTGATAAAATATCACATTTGAGATCCATTGATGGTGCAGAAACAGCCTATTTGATATTACTAATCAAATGAATGGGTATTTAAAGTGTATTGAATAAACTCATATAATCATTTGCTTTGGGAAAGAATTTCCATTCCCTGGAACTGGTCTTTTCAGATTTAATTAGCTCAAGACCATTGGTGGCAATTGTAACACAGCAGACGCATGTAGGAATGTTGGCCATGCCTCTCTACTACAGGAAAAACGTCATGACAGGCACACCCTGCTCTTGCTGAGGTTGATGAACTGACCAATGTCAAAGAAAACACCTATTTCTCTTTTCCTCTCTATCACTGCTGAGTGGCCAACCTTTGTATACCACGATGTGCTTATCTAGAAATAAGAAATGTTATTTACTACCTATTTAAATTGTTTTCAGTCTTGTTGATTAAAAGCAGTGCAGAACAGGGACGATATTACTATCATTTAAAGCTTATAGCTTGTGTGGGTGACTGGGCTCTGCTTCTGGCTGAGAAATGGCTGGGCTACATGACTCTGGGCAAAAACATGGGCTTTTGTGTCACTTAGTTTATTTATAAGTATGTATAAGTACTACATTTAAAGTATTTCAGAGCAGTGCCATGCTCTTTCATTAATAATTGGCAGTAAAGCACTCAGAGATACTCAGATAGAAAGTGCTATGAATTATGTGCTTCTTCCTCTCACTCTCTCTCGTGTGTTAATCTAAAGATAAAAATGCTGTAGTTAACCAACTGGGGTTCCTTTCCCCAAAGGAAACACGGTAGTGAAG
Source organism: Forpus xanthops (assembly GCA_032466535.1). NCBI lineage: Eukaryota > Metazoa > Chordata > Aves > Psittaciformes > Psittacidae > Forpus > Forpus xanthops. Next base: position 37,601 of record JASSUY010028259.1, on the reverse strand, counting down.
TGAAATACAAGTTTCTGAATAATGAAGAAAGAACTCATGGCTTAATTTTTCTTTTAAAAGATAAATAACAACGTGGTTACCTGGAGACATTCAGAGCAGGAGTCTGATGAAGAGCACTGTTTGTGGCACAGTGACGCATAGCTGAGATAGCAAACCTTTCCAAGTACGGTACTTGAGCGTGGGCAATTTTTTTTCACAATGAGCTGAGGAGAAAGCAGTTGTTCATTACCACCATTAATGAAAAGCAAAAATATTAAAAAAAACAAAACAAAACAAAAATGTTTCTGCCAAATGCAGGGTAAACCCAGGTTATTGATAGGTTTGTATCAATGGATTTACAGCTAATCAGTGGATATTACTATATTTGACAATGCAAACATAAAGTAATTCCAACTAACATCTGGAAGACCCATCTGTTGCTTTTATAGTGTTTCAGATTTAAATTTGGCATAGGCTTTAATCCAAAGGGAGAAAATCACCCAGTTATGGAATGGAAAAACACACATTATTCAGGAAGCATTCATCACTGTTTTATAATTGCTTCAGCTATAGGTACAAAAACCTTGAGGTACATTGTGAATGGACCTCAGTACTTTGGGCAGACAGGAATATTTCATATAAATATAGGAGCTGACAGGAGGCACCAGCCCACTGCTTCCTTGAGTGGAAAGTAGAGCATTACTACACAGTAACAGCCAGGCTGTCATGGCTTTTACAGAGAGCAAAACTCTGATCTGAGACTCATGCTCTCTACCTAGGGTAGGCAGAGATAAGCTCCTGCATCCGAAGACAAAATTAAACCCTGCAGAAGAGGGAAAATTGTAAAAATCATTAGACTTTCTCCCACGTAGGCTCCACACTGACATAATTCCCTTGATTTTGATAGATCTGCTCTGGTTTATACACATCCTGCTAGGTCAATCGGGATGAATAGACGGATATAATAAATATGTATTTCTTACTCCCTAGCCTTTGTAGACACTCAGTTACAACTCTAACCTGACATAACCATAAAGTACATTTGGACAAAGGGACACTACACACCATTGTTTGCAGTAATAACTTCTGTCCCTGAGGGATATTTTTACTCTTTCTTTCCTGTTTCTTTCTGGATTCATTTTTCCCCCTTTGATTTGCATTCTCCTCCCCTTAAGACAGACAGGAAATAAACTCTTTTCAACCTCACTAGAGGATATAAAACTATATTTTCAAAGCCTTTACCATCTTGTCAAAGGAATAAACACAACAGATGCTAAAATCAGTAAAGAGTGACTAGAAAGTGTCTAGGGAATCCTACCGTTGCTTCCTCCATTGTGTCCCTAGTTGGTGTGTTTGAGTGCAGAGCCACTAGCACTGTCTGAGCTGTTTCCCAGTTGGTGAGTTCTTGCCTTTCCATTTTATGCCTCAAGAACCTGAGTGCACGGTGACTGGCAACTGCAGGAATTATATCCAAAATGTAGCGCCTGTAATGGGAAAGGCAAGAACCATTTTTGAGATCTGCGTTTGAACATAATCATTCCAGATGGTCTTCAAGAGTTTGTCAGCACAAGAATCACTGCTTGTATTGTTTGTACCTGTACACTGGCTGACTGGAGAACTGCTTCCACACTGACTCATAATCCTCCTCATTTGCTGCACGGAAGAGGTGCATAAGCTTGAGGGCTTTTGCTGGTGCATCGCTGGGAAGTTGTTCAGATGTGGTCTCTACTAGGTCTTGCAGACTTTCCTCTATCTACGGGAGGATTAAAAGGCAGGAAGCTCACACACATTGTTTCCCACATGCACAGATTCCAAGCTCCAACAAAGAGTCTATCCAGTGGCTGAAATTTACCTGGCTTTCCACATTTTTTATTCTGAACAAGTGGACAGGAAGCTGAAGCAATTCACTGCCAAACTGGTACTGAAGTGACCCACGATCCTGAAATTCTTTGGGTGGGACCTCTGCTATTTGCTTCTGCACATCAGTCAAAGCAAGTTTCTGCCTGGAATGGAGAAACCCAAGGAGATGCAGGGTACAAACAAAAAATAAATCAGTAATTCTGCCTCCCTGCATTGCAATGCAACTGCAATTTTACCAAAACAGTTTTGTTATTGAGGGAAAAACGACAGCTACATTTGGACATGATGCTCAGGACTGTACTCTGAGAAGGTCAGCACTTACACAGCAGGGCTCAGATCAGAGCCAGCCTTTGCCTTCCTTTGGGAATAACATGGCTTGAGAATTTAAGGATGAAGAGGGAGGTGAGAAGCTGCTCCCTGATGATCACAGGAACTGTGTGTTGTGTCTTAAGGAGGGAATTAAGGATTATAGAAAAATAACTGATGGAAACTTTTTAGAAATTGTCAATCTAAACTTTTTAAGAAGTTCATAAAAGCTTTTATGTCTCTGTGCCTCCTGGAACCTCCAAAAAGAATTAAAAATTGTTAATACAATAAGAAATGTTACAATCTTTTACTTGCACTATTACAATTCCCTCCCCATTTTGCTTGGCAAACTGAATGTCCTGGGGACTGCAGAAGATAAAAGGTTCTCATAAAGTTTCAAATTGGATTTCCCAAACAAAAAGGGTCAGATAAATTCAGGATTAGTCTTTCAAAAAGTACTTAAGTTTTTGGAAACTTTTCAAGGAGCACAGAACCTTCATCCTTTGTTATTAAGAGTAACTGCAATGAGAGACTGTCTTTGTAAATATTTTCTATCATCTTTGCTACATTTTCAGCTAAAGGGATGCATTCTACCCCCCCAATTATATTTAAAATAGGTTATTTAGGACACTATAATAAAGTTAGACATTTGTAGTGAACAACTGAAAATATCTCAAAAGCAATATTACTATACTACACAGTATCTCAAAATCTCTATAGAAAATTGGCATGTTTATTTTGGAATCTCTATGATGATCTTCTGTATCATTTCTATCCACTCTTTCCATATGGATTGCAGAGAACTGCTGCAGAAAATAGCATATAACTGCTTTGCAGACAAGCCACTGGAATTTGAATAGAAATTGCTACAGAATCAGCAGAGATTTTTTTCTCTCTTGAAATTTTACACGATATTATTGAAAGGGCATTTGGATGAGAAAGTATAACATCAGATACACTGAGACAGATTTAACTCTCTCTTCCAGAACATGATGAATCTATCATGTCTTCATTTTCATCATTTTGGGAAGATATATATCTGCCTAGAATAGATGGGAAAATGTTATACTTTAAAGAGAAGAGTAAATGAATACTAAAGATAAGATTAAAACAGTGAAACAATAGTAAAACCTCTCTTGACTTTGAAAGGTGCTGCAAGAGGCTCATTTTGAAAAGGTGTGAAAACTCAGCTCCAAATATTTTAAGTCCTTGGTGTTAGATTTTTTTTTTTTTTGTCTTTTTTTCCTCTAAGCACAGAAAGTTCATTGTGGAAATAACTTCTGAAGACTTGGGTGACATCCACATCTTCCCAACTATCTTATGTTTGGCCACTTCTACAGGGTGATGCAAAAAATCCAAAGAAAATGGGAAAAGTAAAGGCACTACCCTTTCTGAGGTCTTAATGCCTGAGGAAAAACAGTAAGGAAGACAGTCTATGAAAGCTTGCAGGAGAGTTTAAATCAGCAAAAAGACCATTGGCTCCAGACTAATGCTTGCTTACAATAAACTGTAATTGGATAAAAGCACTACAACTGTACCTATCTTCACCTTGATTGCATGAGATAGTAAAGCCATTTTCAACTTTACTATTTTTTTTTGGTTGGTTGGTTAACCAAACTGAACATGTTTATCATACTAATGAAGTCAATCAGTGATTTATTGACATAAACTTTCTGATGCTGCAGTTTCCAAAACTGTATATTATACTAATAAGATTCATGCAGAAGCAGGGGAGCAATGCAAGAATACAGCAACTGAAAAGTGGGATTGAGGTATATCTTCTGTACAGTGACTTTTATGCAAAAAGCAAAAAGCCTGCCTCCTCAGAAGTGCACTCCTGTCTACAGAGTCTATCGCTAAAACAGGTAACTAAAAACTTATTCAATTGATGTTGAAATAGATGGAAAACTTTTCAAACATTGAAAATCTGTGGGCTTGAGATAAAAGTAAGCAGTGGCACTATTCCTTAGAAAATCATATTCTCATTTTGTCCAAACTTGTTTAAGAAAAATGCAAAATTTGCTGCGGAAAAGCAAATACATTTTACATGCCTTGTACCCAATCTTTCTGCAATAAAATTCAATTTCCTATCAAGAAATAGTTTTGATGGTAGATTTGAAAGCAGTCTGCAGTGCTTAGGAAGTAGATCAGAATTCAAAGTCCTATCTAGGTTTCTTGTGGAAGCCTCTAGGGTCCTTTACTGTATTATTATTTTCCAGGGAATTCTCTTTCAGTAAGTAACTATCTTTCAAAGTATTTTACTGCAAATATATTAGTTCACAATTTTTCAGATGGAATTACATTTGTTTTGGCTTTTCTGACATAAATCAAATACCCGTGCAAAATAAAATAGTCAAACCCTGCCAAGTTTAGCTAATGAAATTTGGATAGTGATGTTCATGTTTCAGATTTACAACTAACAGTGAAGGTTGTTTTTATGAACTGTTTGGGATTTTATGTAATTAAATATTGGCAAACAATAGACTATGGAAGTAAAGGATTTCAGTTATGGAGTCTGACCAGATTACCAAGATGCTGAGTTATTTGGTGAATTACAGGCATATGCACAGTACCTTGCTTCCACTATAGCATTTCCTCCTGTTATCTCATTGAATGGTGCAAACTGGTGGATTTCCTCAACGCCAGCTTGTGTAATTACAGCTTCATTATGTGTATACTTGATTTTGTAATTATAAGTAGCAGTTGCCCGGGAATTCTTGTTTCTCTTTATAATATAAAAAAACAAAGAAACACAGTCATTGAACTTGCAAATTCTATGACTAGAAGCTATTATATCACTCACTTCAATCCATTCATTTTCAAGGGCTGTTTTGTTTATTTGCCATATGAAGGGTTTATGTGAATTCTGCGTGCACACTTCCATGGGAGAGGTCACAAATACTGCATGGGTCTCTCAGTTTTACTGCTAGGAAGTGTTAGCTCATTTTTCCTTTCCCCAAATATAAATAATTGGTTATTCCAAAATTATAGGAGACGTATTTTCTCAGGAGTGCAGCAGTATAAGCCACATAATTTTTTATTTCAAAGGCAGAATTATATGAAGATGCAGCAGTACCTATCTTGAACAGCAGAAACTGGACATCATGACGATCTTGTTTACTCATCAGAGTAGGTGAGTTAACCCATGCTGGTAACTAATGGTTTCCAAGCCAGCTAGTTTGAGATAGCTGAAGTGTAGAAGTGTGCCTGCAGTACATGACAGTTTGCAGCACAGACCTCTGCTGCTCTGTGATCTGATTTTCACACAGAAAGAAAATGTTGATAACTAGATATAGCAGATCTGACTCCTCTCTCATTTTTAAGTGTCACAAAGCAAGAGATAGCATGGATGCCAAATGACTGTCTGCATATGAATATAAAATGCATTTACATAATACCACTCTAATTTACCTGCTGGCAGGTCTGGCATGGCTGAGTGTATGCTGAACCTGTGAGCAGTTGAACTTTCTCTTCACAATTGTTCAGGTCCTTGGATTTGGTCACATAAACTAGATTTGCTCTCTTGTTTTCCTGAATTGCATACGTTGTGTTACAAATACCTCCAATCCCAGCCTGGTGAAAATGAGAATGTGATCAGAAATGACTGATGAAGCCTTGCACTTCTATGCAAAGCTTCATCTATTTCCCACATGGAATTTCCTGGTTAATTATGTATTTTCAAAATTCCTAATAGAAATTAATGCTTTTTTATTCATGGTATTCTCCAGAAGCAAAGTTGGGATGATCATTACTTTCACCTCTTTTTCACATGCATGGGTTTCCAGCAAGTCAAAGCAGTTTCACTGAGAGAACTAAAATTCTCAAGAATTTTACTGAGACAATACTTGGAGTCTCAGAAAGGTGAGAAACAGTTTCCAGTTTGAGCTGTCGATTATGAAATAAGATCTGAGGAATATTAATAAAAAGTGCCAAAATAATTTGATCATACAGAATAAATCTCAACAGCAAAGTATTTTAAGGTTGGGGATGACATTCTGCCCTTAAAATTTGCTTTTATAAGCAATTTATAAATGCATATGGAACAAGCCTTGAAATATCAGATCTGTCACAATGTGAACAGCAGTAATTAAAAAGAATTTCAGGACAGCAGAGTTTGATTGTGGGTTTTCTTTTCATTTTTAGCTCAGATCTTCAATAATATTTCAAGCGTATATATTTATAAGAGCTCTTAAATCTCCTCAGTCAATGAGGAAATTTTTGAAGAGAAAAGTATTTGATTGCATTTTAGGAGGAAAGGTTATTTTCATGATTTTTTTTTATTGTTATTTATAGCGTAGCCACTCCAGAGAGCAGCTCTGGGCTATGTCAGAACAGCAAAATAGTCATGTGGTGATTAGGAGGCAAGACATATCCACTTCATCTTTAGCTTAACAGTATTCCTAAAAACATTGTGACTTCGGTAAGGGCTGGAAATAAGAATTGCCCAAGCTTTCTGAAAGATTGGTACTCTGTGAGTAAGGTGTAGGGCTCATCTGTAGACTGTAGGGTGTGGTAAAGATAGCTAGACTTCAAATAGGAGTGTCCAGCCCACTGGACTCAGTGGGATGAAGTAGCTTCCTGCCTAGCTCAACTTTCTAGCTGTGTACAGTTCATGGCATGTTCAGATATCCTTGCTCTGCACCCAGCAGGATGCAATATAGACTTTTCCAGGTAAAGTCCTTTAAAGCTATCTGCATTTCAGATTTTGGGACTAATAATGCTTATCTTCCTTTATAGAGTGACTTGAGATTGCCAAGGAAGGGTGCCAATGCTCATTAATCTGTTGCTGTCTGAGAAGGGCAAAGAAAACTTGGAAATTATTGTAGGAGGTGAAGTCACATATATTACTTAACAGCAAGAGTAGGACATATTGCTAACTGAATTAGAAAGAATGAAGATGTAAAATGAGATATGAGAAAATAGCGCTGCAGAATATGCGGCACCACCAGCAGGATTTTTATGTGCAACGAGCAGCATGAAAATATTAAATCATGTAGTTGTTTTCCCAGAAACAAATCTACTTACATAAAAATAATTTTTTTTTAACAAATTAAAGTTACTCTGTTCTGCATTTTTACTAAAAATAACATGAAAGTATAATTTCAAGTTTTTTGCTGATCTCTAAATCGAATGTAGTCTAATCAATGTAAATATGGTTTTGCAAAAACTAAACACATTGCAATTTCTGTGGTGAATAGTAATATCAGATGATTTACCTTGACTATGATATTAAAACCTGAAAAACAGTGGAAATTTGTACAGCATCAACTGCAGCTGTCAAAGCTATTACAGTAATGCCATGGCATATATACTGTTTTCCTCCTAAAAGAGGAGCTAGTATAGATTGAAGTATATATGATTGGTAAAAATGTCAAATAACTGTTATTTTAGCTTTAATCTTGTGCTGCACATTTAAGCTTGTTTTAATATACTATTCAAATTTTATTTAGGCTTCAGCTTTCACAAGAGTTTACTTTCTCTAGAATCACAAGCCAGATTTTCTAAGGGTCTAATACTATAAATACATTTACAGAAATACTTAGAACAACCAGATTAAAAATCTGCTATTCCGTCATCCTGTTCAGCCACAGCTCCATCAAATCTGGTTCTGCAAGGATGACTTAATCATGATTTTCCAAGCTTAGGTGCTTTTTGTTAGTGAAGATACTTATGTCAAGAATGAATTCAGAAAATACAGGATAAGAATCTGAAGCGAAAGTGACCACAATGGCTAAAACAAAAAGCTCACCTCCTGTAAGCTGTATGAATGCTGCATCTTCTTTAGACTTAGCTCCAGCACATTCAGAATTCCTCTATAGATGTTCAGAGCATCATCCGAGACAGAATCGGGAGCCTTAATGTTTCCAACATGGCCATTGCTATACTCAAACTTGATGGGAATACTAAGTTCCCCAGTTAATATTTGGGTCAATTTGAGAGACCTAGAGAATGAGCTTGTAGGCCAGACACCATTGTACTCTGCTGCTTCAATTGAGTGAATCTAGAATAAAGGGGGAAAATAATTCTTTGATTTTTTTTCAAGTAGCTTTTTTTAAACGAATGCAAGCATCTAGAGCTTACTCACATCAAAAAAACACTGCTAAATAACACAGAGCCTATTCAAAGGGAAAACTTAAAAGTTATAATTTAACATAGCTAGTATCAATATACACATTTCCATATATAAAAGGAGAGAGAGTAATGTGAATGACAGATATTTCCACAGTCACTGCACTCTGTTCTGTTTCATAGATAATCCATATTGCCAAAGGTTGACTTGAATGAAGAAATGAGCCAGGGAAGAGGTACATGAAGCAGGTTGCTACCCAAAAGTGGTATGGAAGATCTGCAGGAAATTGCAAGAGAAAGTTAATGTTGCATAAAGCATCATTAACTCCTGTTGTGAACTGTCGTCTCCCTCACTGGGGTCACAGAGCACAGACAGCAGTCAGAAACTAATAACAACATGGCTGCTGGGCCAGCCACATAGTCGTAATTAGTTTGAGCAGTGGAGAGTAGATTACAAAAATTGTCCTTCCATGTGCATTTTTCTGTGGAGCCAAAGGCTTAGGCACTGGCCCCAACCCCACTTTGTACTTCATACTCCAGCCTCAACCTGAGGCACATCCAAACAAGCAGAAACTTGTGCTGAACTATGAATAACTCAAATGATTTCTACCCCGTGGGAATAGGGCATGCTTAGCTTAGTTTCTCAGAGGACCCTTCCCTTCTATATATTTTGACAATTTAAAGAGACTTTTCTCTGACACCTCAGGCTGGTGATGTGATGCAAGATGTGGATTAATTTCTCAAAGAGCCACACAAACTAAATCCTCATACAGCAAACCTCTGGAGGCTGCACTTTCATATTTATTTTTGTTATTGTTGGTGGAGATCACTGCCAACCCCAGTAACTGAGGCTTACAGAGAAGGCTGTTACTGAGCAAATCCCTCATGCTGCCTCTCGGACATGCTTCTGGCATATTGCATATGGGCAGGTTTGGGACTGCTCTGCAATGTCAGGACAAGGTAGTTTTCCCCAGCCCTCAGGGCCCAGTCAGGACTTATGCTGTCTTCTAGGTTTTGAACACAGCTGGCAATTCATACCTGCAGGTTTGCAATGAAACAATTGTCAGCTGGAAACTGCCCAGGGAACACAGGTTTTTGCCTGGGCTGAATGCAAACTACTAGGCTACAGATGAAAGATTAATTCCCTGAACCATCCCTCTAAGCTAATCTAAATATAACAATGGCAAAATGAACCTTTCCCAGAGCAGAAAGGAATGAAAGTATTGTTACATTTACCTTAGAACTTGCCCCAAAATCTCTCTTTTTTTTCTTATTTTTCTTGCCTGAAAATAGTTCTGCATTTATTTTTGAAATGTAAACTTCTTCCCAAAAGCACTGGGGCAGGTAAAATGTCTTTGGAAAGTTTTAGGGAACAGGAGTCAAATGCTGAAGATTTACCCAAGAGCTTTTTTCAGTAGGAATGGGGGAGAATGTGGGGTAAGGACAAGATGGCTTCTGCCTTCTGTCTGCTGGGGAAACCTTTTACTCACCAGGGTAGATGTGTGGCTCTTATTTATTTGTTGTTTTGAAAAAAAGAAAAAAAAAATCCAGCCACTTGCAAAGATTACGGAAAAGCAATGTTTCTCATCTATATCGATTAGAATTTGAACTTACAAAAATACTTAGTAACACAAGGCTAATTCAGGCTGGAAGGCTATGCATTTACAAGCATTTATCAGACATTCAGCAGTCTTTTTAATCTACAGTTTTTAATTTGCCAAATAAAAGCTTTTAAAAAGATCATTTTTCTTCTATGTATGCAGAAGACTAAGTGGAGTTTGTGCAAAGCAATTGACGGATGCATTTCAATACACTCATTAGAAGCATGTATAGGCTTCTGTTAAAGCCAAGTGTTTTTCACATAATCAAAACTCTTAGTAATTACTCAGCATGCAGTAAAAATATACAATTGAGGATAACAAAGAATGTCATTTGGGACCCTGCAGAACAAGAAGCCACCAGATGACATTAATTATGCTAAATATTGAATTGCATCCAGCTACTGTCGCATGTTTTATTGCCTTTCATTTGCTGGTTACGAAATCAGTTGATTAAATAATCCTAGGTTGTACAGTTTGGAACAATTGGATTGATCCAGTAATAAATTATTGTGCATCTCAAATTACATTCCATTGTCTTCCTGACCACAAAGCAGAAGAAATGTTTCAAGCCCAAGGTTGGCTTGAGCTGAGAATTACCTGACAAAGTGCAAATAGAATTAGGGCACTGCATAAAAAATAACAGTGTTAGTTACATTCCTCCTGAGTAAGCGCAACACATGATGAAACTTAATTACTTCCCAAAAGCTTAAAAAAGAAGTATTAAGAAAATTTTACCTTTCAAATTGAATACATTTTCTTACCCTAATAAGACAAAGTTTTGGCCCAATACCACTAATTTCCACTTTACTTTTTATTCTTATTCCAGCTCTTGCAAGTCCTTTCTCTGGAAGTCCACTGAGAAGTATGCTTTCATAATTAAATGAATAAACCTTGTTTTCACTGAAATCAGGTTCTGCAAAGAAATGGTTCCCATAAAACATTATAAAGACTGTACAAAACATGTTAAAGTACCTGTATTAGAGCCTATGTAACAAAAAAGATAAATTTGTTAATTTTTGCATTGCACCTGAGCAAAATTAGCTGTTGCAAAATTATATTAAACATTGACATAGTTTTCAGATTCTATTTTGAATTTCACTTATTATAATTGTATTAGCTGATAGGGAAATTACTTACGGTAATTAAGATGCTGGCTCCCTGAAAGAGAAGTAAAAAAAAAAAAAAATAAAAAAGAAGAAAGAGTAATGAAATGACAAAGCAAAAAAAAAAAACCCTAAAATGTTAATGTGTTTTAGTATGAAAGGCTATATCTCATCTTGCACATATAGCATAGCTCTTTCTAATTAACTTTACTTCTAATTCAGCACATAGCAAAATGCCTTTTTCCCTAAACAAAAAACTGTCATAAAATAATTTTTCTATAAAATGTTAAAATTCATGTTTGTAAGTGAACCATGTTTAGCTTCTAAAAAAAATTCCTCAATATATTATTTTAAATTCATCAAAGCAGATAAGTTACTTACCCACCACTGTTAAAACCAGGGCAAATATCAAGCTCCTCATGGTGGAGATAAAGTAAAGGTGAACATGCTGGGTTCTCTTTTATAGAGGCATGGATTATCACATGTTTCTCTTGGCATGTTAATTTGATAAATAAGTGTATTTTAGAATGCTTACTGATCAATCAAAAATAAACATCTCTGAGGTCATGAATGCTGACAACTTCAAATCACTTCATTTTTTTTCTAATTTTCCATATGAAATAGAGATTTCTTTTTCAAAATAGCTTGTTTGCTATTTTTTCCCCATTTCTCCACATCATAGTTATGAAATTTTAAGATAAATAGAAATAGTTCTTAAATCATACCTGAAATAATTTAGCTTTCTCCAATCATGTCTTCAGCCTCCTGATAATTTGATCTTCTTAAGAGTCACAGCTTTGGAGACACACGCATTGCTCTGTCATATTGAAACTCTACTTTTAGAGAAGAATTTGTGATTGATTTCATAGATTTAAGATTGAGATACCTTACAGCTCATAGCCATGCAATGAGAAACTATCTTTCCCTGGTAACTGCCACAGTGTCATTGTAAGCATGTCTTGTTGCACACATCTGGGAAGACAAACCTTGTCATTATAACCTTCACATTAGTTTCCGGCTATCAGTGAAAATTTATACTCTGACAAAGGGAGGAAAAGTAATTTCTTTATGAGAAGAACCTAACAAAAACCAAGTCACATTTCCAGAAGGACCTCTGTTAGTTGGGAGTATCAGGTCTTCTCAGTGGATTCTCAAAAGGCTTTGGCTGCTGCCACTCTTGGGAAAATACATCTAGAATTCAATACTTCTAGTAATGACATTTAGACTAGTCCCTACCAAAACTAAGTCAGAAGGGATTTTACACCTGAATGTTGGTTTTGCAAGGTTTTTTAATCTTTTGCAAGTGTTTAACATTATTTTGAAAGTATTTAATGTTTACTTGGAGTTTAATCCTGTCTTTTGGTCAAATGGTAAATTAAATATCACTTAAAAAAAATGCACCTGGGTACAAGGGTTACTAAAGGGGCAGGAAGGAGAGCTCAGGAATGAATATCTGGTATCTGCCTGGGGCTGTGAAAGGTACAATATATTTGCAAGTAATGCACATAGGCAGCTAGACTTTATCCTCCAAGAGGAGAACAAGGTTTTCTTGGCTGTTGCTATTCATCAGGGAGGAGAAGGATGAAAACTGAACACAGGTCCTGAGGTCTCCGCTATCAGGCTTGAGAATATATTTACTGCAGGGTCCATCAAGCAGTCCCTTTACACGATTACTTCATTTACTTGGAGCGATGCCACCTGACTGAGGAATAATGAAGTTTATTATTGTGGTGCCAGTGCACCTGAGCTGAAGTCAGGGAGGCAGTTATGAGGCCCCTCTGCTCTATAGCTGCTCCCAACAGCTGCCTGGGCTGGAAAACCAGGGAAAGTCAGAAGGTAAATGAGAGCTGTCTTGTTTGGATACCTTTACCGATACCTCTTGAAATCTGGAGAATTTTCATATTGCAGCTTTTTTTCATAAAGGGAAAGATATGAAATTGGATGAGTAGTTAGGCTTTCCTTGAAATTGCAAGTGTGTCAAGTAAAATATTAAAAAATATATGACAGATATGAACCATTAGAAGATATTAATAGTTGGGTTGTTGTTTCAGTATGTGTTCAGATGGTGAAAAATTGAGTGCACATGGATCCTCCCTGATGTTTTCTTCCAGGATGTTAGTGTGTGTGAGATATGACAAGATATGCCAAGTTTGTGGGCCCTGTGAAATTCAGTGGCATGCCTTTTCTGGCATGTATGCGCTGTCAAATGTAGTTAGAAATTCCCTACAGTCACGTTTTTTTGCAGCAAGAATGAAAGTAAATGCATAGCAGCAGTGTAATACTGGAAGTGGCAACATGCAAAACATTCCTGCTTCGGTCATCATGCTTTTTATGACACTGCTCATCATTTCCACAGCTTGACCTCTGCAGTGATATTGTGTGATTGTGTACAACCAGCCACACCTCCACAGGACAGAATGCATCAGAAAATACATGTATTACATTATATGCAGAACTGTACAAGCAAGACTGCTAATTTAAACATTATTATTAACAGCATATGGAAATAATGTCTAAGGGACATATTAAAATGGAGCTGTGGCATTTTTCAAGTTTAATAAAAGGCTTTATAATTAAGGCATAACATAAATAATTTTGTTCTAACTGGGTAATGAAAATACTGCATTTCTTTTTTTTTAATGGGAACACGGAGTCTAAGCTCATAGTTAGCATGCAGATACCTGATTGCTAGACACTTAGTTAAAATAATTAAGATTGTTTACATTGCTGTGCTTTCTTCATCTGCAGCATGTGTTTTCTCTTTTTAATAGCTCCTCTCCACCCAGGCTTGTTTTCTTGGGGGTGAGGAAAAAGTGATCTCAGAATTGGTGGACCCATTATTACTTTACAGAGACAACATAATAAATTCAGTAAGTGAAGAGGAAACACAGCTAGAATTTAAGGGTCACAGCACTGGGCTCTAATACTTTCTCCAAAGCAGACAGGTCTTTCCAGCTAGCTCTGAGGGAATGAACATGCAATCTATCACTTTAAGGAAATGGATAAAAGGAGGAAAGGTGGGAGCCACACTTTTCAAATCCAGTACCATTTTTCTTAAACATTCAACATGTCATGTTAGTGAGCAAGAAAATACATGAAAAATAAATAAAGCACAATTAAATAGGCTCTCCACAAACAACTTCCAAGTGCCTAATTTAGTTGCAAAGGAAGGAACTTTAATGTAGGCATGGGCTTTGTACACAACCTGTATCTTTTGCTTTTTTTCTTTTCTTAGTCATAAACAGTGAAGAAAAGTAATTTTTAAAAAGGAATAGGTGATGTCTTGGGATTTTTTTTTATTTTTTTTTTTCCAGGAAGAAAATATATGGTGCTGAGTGTTACAGAGAACATGATGGCTGTATAAGGAGTGCAATAAGATGAGGTAGACTGCTTTGAATTTACAGGGCACTTGCACCATAAATGAAACATGAATACAGCCTAATTAACCTGATTAGAGCTATTGCTTCTACAGTGCAATTGTCTTTACATAACACATTCTGCTTGAGTAACAGGGTCTTATTATCTCCTGTTGTACTGCTGCCGATAGCTGTGCACTCTCCTTGTTCTGTATTCACATTGCTGAATTATGGTGCGATGATGGCAATTCCATCCTGCCAATACATAATGACAGAGCAGGGATTAGCAAAACAGCTGTCAAGCAACCATAGCAGGTTAAAATAGATATAATAGGTTGTCTAAGCTGTGTTTTTTAGCCTTCAGTTTTCCTCATTTCTAAAGATGAAGAAACCTTACTTAAAAAATATATTAAAAAATAATTCACGCTTATTTCATAGTTAACATTCACTCCTTGAAATTTTTCCTCAAAATATTCAGCATTTGTTATTGTAGCACAGCCTCCAAGATAATGTTTGTTATTTTCTCTAGAGACTCTGGACATTGTCTTATGAATCAGAATGAGTTCTGGGTTGGGTTAAATTGTCATATGCTGATCCTAGTACATTCACAAACGGATTTCATTACATAGTTTGCTTTAAAAGGAGGGGTTTATTTTTTTTGCCTCCATTTCTTTTACTAGAAAGAAGCCAACAGGCCCAATTCCCTCCTGTTATCCCAGTTTGATGCTGGCATACTACTAATTAAGTGATAACTGGGAACTGGACACAAGGTTTGCAAAATGAAAGAGGTAGAAATGCTATTTTTATTTTGTCTAGTTTTTGGTGTATGAATGGTTTGAAAGATGCTGTTGGTCTAGATTTCTAGTACAGCTGAGAATTTTGTTTTGGTAAATTTTAGTTAATATACGTTGCTAAGCCAAAGCCACATCTTTGTGCATTTTGATGGAGTAGTCAGTGGGATTATTTTTGATGCCTAGCATGTAGTTGCCTGTCATTTCAAGAGAAAAGAATGAAATTGAGAAAAAGAATAGCATGGAATCGAACTCTGACATTCTCAATCTGAAAACAGATGGTTTTGGTATACCGCAGCTATCCTAAATGCTCAAAGGGTTTTATTTTCAAATATGGAAAACACATTCTGAAGCGTAACAGTCCACTATTGTCACTATCATCATTGGCTTGTCAGCCAACATACTGATTAAGTGGCTTCAGGATTTCCACCCCCACCCTCACCACCCTCCCTGCAGTATATGCTATTTCCCAAGTCATTCAGTAGGGTTAAATGTTAGACAACTTGCCATCTGAGATCTGAGTCATGTCATATTTGAGGACTGATGTTTGCTATGTAATTCTATTGCACTAAAGATAACTTCTCCAAGTTTATCTTAACCCTAACTTAGACTTCATGGTCACAGAGCGATTAGCTGCTGTGGCATTTGTACTAACAGGAAATCAGGAGGCCCTGAAATTTAGCCTTGTCATGCCTCCACCTCAGTCACTTTGGGGATGAAAAGGTGATTAGACATATAGGACAATGGACACCTCTGTGTGCTACATTAAAATTCTCCTACAAACTGAGGTACTGCTTGTAATTGCATGCTTAGTTAGATCTATCACCGCAAGTAATGTATCCAGATGGAAAAATACTTGTGTAAGGTTAGTTCCAATGTACTCTGACTGTATAAAATGTGAGCATTGCTGAAGGGAGGTGAGGAGATTCCAGGCCATCTCATGTGCCTTAAGATGGATGGCAGGAATAGGGAGCATACCAGGTTTAGCAGACTCAGCATCTACAACCCTTTTGCAGGAGTCATTGTGAGCATATAAAGAAGTTGTCACTTCAGAAAAAGACACATGATCTTCTGTAATCCTGCATGAGGATGTTCTTGTAGGAACAGGGACCGTGTCACCAATGGAAAATCCTTAGAAAGAAAAAAATTCTTAGGTCTTTCTTTTTTCTTTACATTAGGCCAAGTGTACTGGGAAAAATTTGAGACTTTCCTAAGAAAGGTATTGTGATTCTTTTGGGGGTTGCATTTGGTTTGGTTTTTTTAAGGTATGGAGTAGTGTGTGTGTATATACATATACATATATATATATATATTCCACCCAAAATATGCAATATTCTTTACAAACGGAAGAGAAAGCACTGACTTTTTTCCCCAGAAACCTATATCCTCAGGTATAATGATTTTTTTTCTCCTTCAAAGACCTTCACCTTAGTGACATATTCCTTTATACTGCAGAACCACTGCAAGTACACGATAGATCTGTATCATCACTTTCTAGTGCCAGAGTAGCAGACAAGTTTATGGTATCAGGAGCAAGCTCAGTATGAATTTACTCTCAGCACACAGAATGTATGAGGTGTGTGATACCTTAGTTTCACAGCACTGGGTCACAGTGACATTAGGTCATGGGTCAGATAAGTGGTGTATTATTCCTGAGGAAGGAGCAGATAATACTCTGCCAGTTCAAACAAGCATTGACTTTAGCCCCCAAAAAATAAAAAAGAGCAGCAAAATCACCTACCAGTATTTAATCAATGACTACGACTTCTAAAGATTAAAAGGTACAATCATATAAAAATAAGAACACAATTTTGTTTTTAAGTTACTGTGAAAGTCACTTCAGTAATAAATTGAGCACCATATGTTTCATTACTTGGAAAGAAAGTTGCTACATGATTATAGCCACTACAGCATGTATTAATCATAATCCCATTTTCTGTATAAGACAATTACAGTTTAAATGAAGCACTGATGTTCATATCTGCTTATGAAGGACTACAGTGCTATGATTCCATGTTGACTATAAATATCAGAGGACAAACTAACTCTTGAACACCCCTTTGGTTAGGACTATGAAGAATTATTTTCTTCCCCCTAATATGGAGACTAAAGGCAGAACAAATTTGTGTATCCAGGAGATGTAAGATCCGGATATAAATCCAGGCCTGCAATTTTCAGGTGGCCCGTGTCTTACACAACTGCATTGTTTCCCATCTTGCAGGAAATTTCTTATGAATTTGACTGGAACAATTCTAATAGACTTACAATAGAGATTGTCTTTTGCGGCAGGAAGAATTTAGCATGCCCAGAACACTACAATGCCGTTCTCCAGCATGGTGTGTGCAGCCTTAATGTTTAGTTGCTCAAATTCTATTTTAAATGCTTTTTAGTATTAATATAGGCAAAACTTAAATGCAGGCTCTGTCTCACTACACTTACTACCCGGCACAGAAGTTAATGGTATCTGTTCACGGAGTTTAACTGGAGCTATATCTAGCATATACTGACACTAATTTGCTCTTTGAGTAATCACAGTAACTTCAGTGCAAACATTCAAGGAATAAAATAGTTCTCAATATGAGTAGGGCTTGAAAATCTGCTCTATCATAGGTACCTCTCAGCACATTTTAAAAAGTTCAAGACTTTATTTCAGAAACCATTCGGTTTCTTAATGTTCATATAGGTTTTTTTATTGTCATATCTAAACTAATTTCCTTTTGCTTATCTCTGGACAAAACACTAGGAAGATTGTTATTTTCTTGGTGTTCAAAGGCAAATGACTGGGAAAGCAACTTCTGAAACTGATTTTCAAGGAATTTTTGCACTGGTCAACAAACAGTGTTGTTGACCAGAGCAGTCAGAACTGAAATTGGAGAGAATTATCATTTTTTTCTTTTAATTCTTTGGGGAAGGCAATGGAATGAAACCAGAGAGACTTCATGAACATTTTCTGCAGTTTAGTCTTATTGGCTTTCCTTTCCCCCGACAATTAAGTTGTGATTCATTCACAGAAAGAATTTCTTGAGATAAACTGGCTTAGCTCAGTCAAATTACGTTGAATTGGCTCAGTTTACTACAGCTCTGTATCTAACCCAACATTTCAAAATTTTTAACATAGGGAGATATTGGTTGATACTACCTTCTTATTTTTCTAGAGGCTTTCTAACAACAATTAGATTCCTTTGATCATTACTGCATAAACCCTGTAACTGAGTATGGCAAAATACAAAGAAGCATAAGTATTATCTAGTACATAATCCAAATATTCCTTGTTAATCTTCCTAGAAATTCTAGACACTGTTACACTTAAAATGAAGAATTGAAGAAGTAAAAGTAAATGGGAATTCTGCAGTCTTTAAACATAGATTTAAGGCCTTTCCTATAGATAATAAAATTATTTGGATTCATACATCTGTGAGTTTTCTGAAGTGAATGTTAACTTTAACACTCCATTCTGTATTTTGCACTTATAAACACATGCAGAATATAACCCAAAGCAGTATAATAAATATATGAATTTAAACATATGTATTATTTGAACTCCTAACAAGTTCTACAAACATTCTACACCACTTGCATTTTTGGCCTGGCCACCACAGGCAACTATTCTTCAACGCCAGTGCCTGTGGCTGCCATCTCGCACAGAGTTACAGCAAAACTGCCTGTTAACACAGCCAAGAGTTTTAACATGATTTTTTTTTTTGTGTTTATAAACTTGAATCTCTTTCTCAGTGTAACTATTACTCATCAGCATTACAAATCTGTCCATGTTTAGGCTCTCCAGGCAGCTTCTGGGCTATCTGTAAAAGCAGTACGCTTGAGCCATTGTTTTAACTGATGATGGCAATGCCGTTGTTGAACTTTGAGTCAAAAGATGTTATCATTTTTAAGTAGAAGTGTTGATACTAAATAATATAGTGTCTGTCTGGAAGGTAGCAGCCCTATAACCTTTCAGTTCTCACCAACCAATCTACAAAGAAATGTTGCTAGGAGAAGCTATGGAGGAGTGTAGGAACAGCTCATCTCCCAGGCACAGAAGTAACTGCTGGTAATAACAAAGGGAAATTAAAATATGAGACATACAGCCGTAAAAGAAAATATGCTTTACATGAAAGCATATCAGCAGCTCCATCTGTAAATTTCCACTCACCCAACCCATTGGGAAATGTATAGAAAAAGATAAAAGGGAGTGACAGAAGTGCATGTACTAAGACTTAGGCAATGTCTGAAGAGAGGGTAACAAATGCTGTGTCTTAATGAAGCATGGAAAAGAAACTGATCTCACAGGACAGTTTGAAAAGCCAGGCCAGTCACCTGGGAAACAAGAAAAAGGAAAACCAAGCAAATAGGCTATCAGCTCAAGCCTCACAAAGCATTCACAAAATAAAACTACCATAGACTTCTAAGTTAGCAGTTAATAGGCTCTAATATTATGGAACTGTCTACAGTACATGTGAAACCACAGGCATGTGAACCAACCTTCATGCTGAACAAGATAATTACTGAAGCAGCAGGTTCAAAGTATATTGAAATGAAGACCATTAAAGGTATTTCTAGGAACATTAACAATGGGCTTGAAGCAGTCTGCCTTTTCATCCTGAAGTTACAGTAAATGGGAGTTTATTGCCATTTGATGGGTAAATTGCCTCTTCCCTGTAGGAAGGATGAGACCTGTGGACAGATCTTCACAATGGCCCTGAACTGAGCCAATGGACCTCTGGCTGTGAGAAATAAGGTGCCAAGAACAACAACCAAAGGCAAAACAAAGCAGTGTGTTTCTTCATAAGCAGTGGAAAGAATAGTCACTGGAGTGGGCTCTACACACCTGCAATGAAAGTTTGTACAAGGGATGAGGAGAAGACTTTCAGGAAATGCATGAAAGGGAAGGTTCAGGGAAACAGCTGGGTTTTTCACAAGGGTATTCCCCAGCCCTGAAAGATAAGAGGAGTGTACTTTGCTAAAGAGCATGAGGCACACAAGAAGCCCACAACAGCTTCAGATTGATCTGGAGAGAAAGAAGGGATGCTGGATTTCCCACAGAGGGAGCTGTTCGATTTCTTGTCATAGCACTTTGCCCTCACTGTCACTCATTTTGCTCTGGAGCCTCATAAGATATTTGACCTAAACCAGGTGTTTTTGTCCTAGTAATGATACTTAATTGGAAACCCATTGTTTTTTACAGAGACACTGTTAAGTCTCCTCAATAGACAGATTGAATAACATGAGGGAAAAAGGGATTTAAACTGAAACACACAAGTGATATTTTGTCTATTTTATTACCTCAGCATTAAGAAGTTTATTTTTGGTTCTCTGTCTCAGAGAACAATTATTTGGATTTCTTCTTGTAAAAAAGAAGAAAAGAAGATAGATATGCTTTAAACAGCTTAAATAAAAATACACCAAAACAGTAATCTGGAAACAAATGAGAATTATTTGAAGCTACATGATGAAAAGATTGCTATATATAGGAAATTCTACTTTTCAATTTTGAAACCCCTTTAAAATTCTTCAGATGAGAAGACTGAAAAAAGGTGCTACTTCACTCTCCTATCTGAAGCCAGGAGCAAGAGCACAATGCAAAAAAAAGGAATCAAAAATAAACTTTTTTTTTCCCTTTGATGCCATCCTGTATTCTTCAGAACAATATAAAGAGAGCTTCAGGTATTTTCTTTTTCTTAGTCTTGCACTTCTGGAAGACTCTGAGTTTCATATATTCTGTTTCTCCCAGTTGGCTTTTCTTTCTTATCTGGAAAAGTTATTCTAACTTTTATCTCTCACCGTTTTCAGCCTGGCTCTTACTCTGTGGCACTGCAGACACAGTGACTCTGTCCCAAACTCAAAGCTAAATGAGAAGTACAGCGCAACAATATGATCAGATGGCTCCTTGATCTCCTAAACAGCCCAAGCTGCAGTTCTCTAAATCCCTCACTACATTACTGCATGGGGACTTAAACTGCACTATGAAACAGACCAAATAAAACCGAAGATGAGTACTCCTCTTAGCTGCTCAGAAAATGGAAGGGGAGCTCCATTTAAATCATCCTGAAGGTGCTGCTGTCTTTTCCTGTGATGCCCTGTGGCAGCAAGTTAGGCACTGATGTTGCCCCATCTCTTCCCTCCTGTGTGCACTCAAAGATGTGAAATGCACTGTCTTCATAAAAGCATTCACAAAACTGGTCTTTGGTGTTTACCATATCTGTTGCTAATAAACAAATAACAAAAAAAAAAAAAAAAAAACAACAAAACAACCCAACAAACAAAAAAAAAAACCCTTATAAAATCATCCCTAAAGACCTAAGCAGAGTTATTTATATAAAATGTTTTGTCTTCCCCATGCGTATGCTATGCTAATTACCATGTATGTTAATATCTGCCATAGAGATGTTAAAAGGGGAAAAAAAGCCCAGCTTCACCTCAGCATTACAGCATAAAGGATGAAGAGAAAGGGAGAAACAGCAAATATGTAAGAAGATAGTCCAAGGACCTGATTCACTGGCAACAAATTATTCTGATGGCAGTAATTCATATGCTGTGGTGGGAGGAAGGTGCTCCAAGCAGGATCTAAGGGGAGAAAAAAGAATGCTGATTTATGAGCTCCACTCGTACAAATAAATGTTACTATTTTCTTGTTAAGTACAAAAGACAACAACACTTGAGGTATATCTGCTTCAAGGAGGTTAGCAGGATACCTTTTCACATTTCTGTTTCTCATTCTGTTTCATTAGGCAAGAACTTACAAAAAAAAATTATCTTAACCTCATTAACAACCTCTGCCAACTGCTTTCTTTCTAGCCTTGCTTCCCCCAGATTCTCATGATGAAGAAAGACACAGTTCGCAGTTTCTCTTCCCTGATTTTATTCAGGTTTTTTTATTATTTTTTTTTTTTATGAAAGCCTGCAATATGTAATGAATGATTGCTGCCAGGAGCACACTGCAATGTGTCTATGTGGCGATTATGTGAGAAGTTCATAGTCTTTCACGTTCCATGGTATAGAAGTGAGCCTTTGGGGCACCTCAAAAAGTTTTAAAACACTTGATTTCATTCAGGGAAGAATCAAAGAGTTTCACTAGAAGAAATTGTCTTTACACGCATAAAAAAACGAAGGTTTCTAAAGAGATCTTTTAGTTAGATGACAGAAAACCTGCATTTTATAATACTGCAGGGGTTCTTTCAATAAGTCACTGAAAAGTTCCATTTGACAAGTTAAACCTTGAATTTTTTTTTCATACTTATTATAGCCAAGGAGGTGCTAACCTAATACAATGGGCAAAGGAGTGTTACAACAGTACAATAGACCAGACGGAGTTAGTACAATACTGGGCAATAAGGGATCTCACTATAATGAGTGAGAAAAGCAGTGTCTGCAACATAAGAAGCATGCTTCAGAAAAGATAAATGTGTTTGGTTTGTTACTGGTCATTTTATAGCTGCAATTGTAACCCAATGCAATGACCTCAAGATGTTTAAGATTCTTCTTTAAAAAGTAGAAT
The DNA here is from genome assembly GCA_032466535.1 of Forpus xanthops. Lineage (NCBI taxonomy): Eukaryota > Metazoa > Chordata > Aves > Psittaciformes > Psittacidae > Forpus > Forpus xanthops. The sequence continues at coordinate 15,044 of JASSUY010028259.1, read as the reverse complement.
GATCATTTCAAAGGTTCATAGGCCAAAAGAAACCATTCTGGTACCTAAACTAGGGGCTTTAGTAACACAGCCTACAGATTTTTGCACAATGTTGCGCCTGTCTAACCTGATAATTTGGAGTTACACCAGTGGTGTTAGGTTGGAGCTTAGTTTGATGCTCTGCATTGCTCACACTGATGTGCTGTGAGGACTATGGAAGTATTTAGAGGATGAGATGAGAGGGTTACTCCTGGCTTCAATTTAATTATACTAGGCAAAAAGTTTTATAAATTAAGTGTGAAATTACTTCTTTTTCTGTACCTTTCTGGTATCTGTTTCCACAATCTTTCGTATATTCTTGGTCCTCAAATTACTTCCTTGCATTTATACTCCTCAGCTCATGCTCAAATTTCAAAGTGTACTGGCTCCAGGAAAGCATGAAGAGTGTTTTGATAGAAGAACATTCCCATCCACCATATCTTTCTCAATGCACATTGTGGGCAAAGGATACTTGGAAGAAATCCATACAACGTAAATCTCCACAGGTATCCAGCAAACTACACTCTGCAAATTTATGTGACCTACTTTTTCAGATTTGTTTAGCACCTAATAGTATGCTTGCTGCCAATCAAATGGCAACTGCAAATATAATGTATGCCGTTGATCTGGGAAGAATAGAATGATCTGTAGATAACTTGAATAAAACTTGGGCAAGTTGTAGGAGAAAATGACATGGGTATGAGATCGAATTTACAGCACAAGTGTATGAATGCTTGGCTGGGGAAAAAGTGCTGCTCATTCACTTCATAAGTGGCCAGAATGAAATATGTGGAATAGAACGGTGACATTAAGCATAATTTTAATATACAGAGATACAATTTGGATCACTCAGATATGCATGTAACAGGCATCTGAAAGTCCAAGTAGCACCTTTCCTGATTACCAAGAAGGTCAAGTACAAAGCTTCTTACAAAACAGTGACATGCTTGAAAATACCTGTCAGTAGTCATAATGTACGATGCACTTAACTTTTCTGATGTAGCTATGAAAAGCAGGCAAGTAAAGTATGTTGGAATAATTTGGTGATGTACAGCTGAAGGAAGAGTGTACTTCTGGACCTATTTTTTTTAAATATTTTTAATAGTTTAATACTGAGGAAAAAGGGCATTCTTATCTAGCACTAAAAAGCTGTAGTGGTATATAAGCCTGAATTCTAACATGACAAAACACAGCAAACTTACGAACATCACTAGAATGAAACAACCCTTTTGGCTTCAGTAAGACACAATTTACAGGTACTAAGAAAAAGAGACTATGAAATATTTCCAAGTTCCAATTGCTAAATAGCCTGCAGGAGTCAGAAAACTTGGTTTTGCAGTTGAGGCAGTGGATACAGCCTGAGAAGAACTGCTTTTAATTTATGGTTCCATGTTGCTCTTGGAGCAAATCACGCTTAATACAAAATGTGGATAGTATGTCATGCCTCTTGGACTATAAAAGTTTTAAGGCAGGGAAAATCTCTCACTAGGTGAAGACTCGGCATCTACCTCAAAGAAATATCTGTCTTGACTGAGAGGCTGAGGCAACCCTATATTAGAAATACTGATCAATAACAAAAACAAATATTGCTGTCTCTTCCTAGCCTCCCCTGGTTGCTGGAGCTTATCTCAGATTTTCTTCTGCACTTAGCTTTGTTGTGATGCTGGGGGCAGACTGCTCTTGTTTGCTGGAGATCAGGAAGGCTGGCAAAAAGTAAAATTAATCATGGAGGTGAGGGAAAACAGAATGAAGGAGTAACTGATGGAAGAAAATGAGTTGGTGAAGATAGGCTGGTAAGCAGATGGTGAAGAGCAGTTGCTCCTTGCAGATAACTGTTAAGACCAAGGAAGAAGGTATTTGGACAAGTGATAGTTGAACTAACTCTAAGACAGGGTGCTGGCAAAATAAAGGCAAAGTTTCATGTGAATTACACGTGCTGGGTGAAAGGCATTTCCCTGTCCATATGTTCACAAGCTAGCACCAAAGGCTTTCTAAGTATTTTTGGCTGTGTGTCATTAAGGATCAGTGCTTATCCTAAATGATTTCTACCTCAAGAGTTTAGCACTAGTTAGAATTGGATGTTCTTATGGAACTAGAAAATATTTTTACCTCAAAAATAAACCAAATATGGAGGTAATGATTAAGGGGAAAAAAACTGATTATATATTCAAGTGTCCACAGTTCAGAAAGCAGGTTCAAAGCATAACAAACAGCAAGGATGAGAGCTCTAATATTTTTTTTCTTTTCTAGCCAGCTCTCAGTGCAAAATCTGAACCTTGTTCTGAATTCTCTTGTTCCTGTGTTTGATGTTTCATGTAGTCCTCACCATCCTACTTCTATCATCCTTTCACAAATTTCTGCATTAGTAATACTGCTGGGGTCTTGCTTTATGACATAACTAGGCACATGGAATGCAAGCTAATGGCTTCAACAGGCAAATATGCTTGTTGTTCAGAATGGAGAGGGCATAGGTTAGAAAATTAACTGCCCCTCTCTATCAGCCTTATACTCTTCCTTCTCTAAGGGGCATTTGGGGTGTAATGTGCTTGGAAGGCATGTTACAGATGGATAAAGCATGGTGAGAAATTGGCTTTATCTGCCTCAAAGTGACACAGAGATAGGACAGAAGTTTCTGGACATTAGGAGGAAGGTTTATTCGGCAGGATTTTTGAAACTTGGTCATGTATTTTTTGTTTAACATCTTGCAAGATAGTGTATTATAAGACTGAGTGAGTGTTGATCTGTGTTGGAAAAGGACTATAGGAAGAAAGCTGCTGGTGAAAGTAGTTTCAGCTTGTGTGGAAAGGCTGGCAAAGATGGAGGAGGCACTATTTAACTTGGCCCTTAACCCTGGAGAACTAGACACCGACCACCCTATATCAGCTCAATGGCTCCTCCTGAGGCGGAACAATAGTCACTACCATTCCACTAGGGGAATTCAGCACACAGCCATTACTTCACTCCCCTGCTTTCAGAGGACAGCAACTTCCTTTAGTTTATATAGGCATATGCATTTATTGCTAAGTGAAACTAGCTTCCCATTAAGTGCCTCTCAACTCAAATAGCTCCGATTGTTCTGTCTTAAAGATGTGAGATGCGCTTTTTTTGTGAAAGCATGTAGAAAAAGACTTATGCTACTAAAGACAACTTTTCTGGTTTCTTATCCTTTAAAGGCTTTGCAAAATGTTCCTATTTAATAACAGTTATCTTTATGTAGTAGCTGAATTTTTTCATAAGCTAATAGTTGAAAAGCACTGTCTACTTTGCTTAATGATACTATTTTCCCAATATAAAACAGGGCTAATGGGTGTCAAATGTGAAAGCAATATTCCTGCAATTTATCACTTAAGCCTTCTTTCACTCTTTTGGGGTGAATTGTTGTATTTTAAAGGGAAATTGATTGCCTTGAGTGAATTCTTTTATTCCTCTACATTAACAATTCATGAATGAAGCCAATAGCTGCAACACAATCTTCAGTTCCTTGTCCCACCAATAACCTCAGCTGTATCCTGGAGGGTAAACTCACACTGCATCAATCAACGGTCTTCGTGGTTTGTAGCATAGCCATGTGAACTGTGGCTTACACTATGTTCTCGTTTGCTCCCTTGACTTCTGGCAGTTGGGAACTGCGCAGAAACGAATTGACTGTTACAAAATTTCCTGGCATGCTGTACTTTACATGATTGGAAAGTTACATTACTAGAAAGAACAAAGAATATAGACATTTACTCTAGGGTTTGGCACCATAGGCCAATGGTCAAATGATCTTTGTGTACCTTTTTTCCCTGCTCTCCCCCTCTCCCTGCTATTGCTAAGCATTCGGCAAAGCCAGTTAAAAAGATTCTGGGAGGTTAAAGAAATCTCTGTTAAGAAAAATTTTGGACTACTTATCTAAAAAACCCAATAAAAATAACACAAAAAACACGAGCCCAAAACAGCACTATAAAACTCAACTGGAAAAGGCGAAGAGGCCAGCAGTTTAAGAATACATTAAGATTGCACCTGCAAATGAGTTCATTCACTACTTTCTATGAGAAAAACAAGTGCTTCTATTCCCAAATGAGAAATAATGGGCAGGCAGACATCCAATGCCCAGATTTAGTGTAACTGTGCGCCTACAAAACTCATACCTAGAAAATGGAAGCTATGAATGTGGACTTCAGCTTAACTTGTGAAGCTAGAGCTGTTGTGGAGGTAAACTAGCCAAAGTGTGGCTTTGAGTCATTAGTAAAACTTAAATCTCAGGCACATCCATCTCCCTGCTGCTGCTGACTCCTCTCTTGAAAGCCACCTGTCCTTAAGCACAGTTTCCTCCTTTACCAGCTATTTTTCTGTCAGAGTCTCCACATAAGCATGTGCTTTTTTGCTGTTGTGGCTCCTCTCCAGCCAAATTTGTTGTCTCTGTATGCTGCAATCCATACCCTCACATCCACATACAGCTCCTGCGTTGGGATGTCACTGGCCTGCACACCTCAGGCTCTGCTAGAGTGGGCTTCACCCAAGAGTGACCCTTTCGACATTATGGACACCTAAGCACATTTACATACTTGGCAAAAAATCAGAGGTGTCACCACTTAAGGAGTCACAAAATATGGGGCTGATTTTCACCTCATTTCTGCTAGATCCATACTAATTTAAACCTGTGAATTAGCATGCGTCTTAAGAAAGAGATAAACTTGTACACATACAACAGGTCTACTTATGATTTTTCACATTTTTCATTATTCTATATTTCTCTGTTGCTAACTGCTTTCATCAGACGTAGTTTCAGCACAGCACTTGGTAAAGCTGGTTTTATCACTGCATAGTAAAAACAATTACTGCTGGTTTACAAGACCAGAGTTAAAAATCTGAATGTATTTATTTAGACTCTTTTTTTTGTGGTTCCCAAGATTCAGTAAAACTTAATGAATTTTTACTTTATCTTCTCAGGAAAACAACATATGAACACACAAATAAGTAACCCACCCTTGTCATTGAAACCATAATTAAGATGAGACTGCTGTAGCTTCAGTTCTGTAGCATTTGACCTCCTTGGGATAGAGAAGATATAGAAGATTTTTATTTGCTTGCAGACTGTAAGATAACAGGCAGTACGTCTGAAAACATAAACCTGAGATGACTCTTAAAAATGATTTTGGGAGAAGAAGAACAGGTAAAAGAACAATAAAAAAATAGGAAAGATGCAGAGAAAGGAATGGCAGACATGCAGGCTGTATGAATAAAGAGCTAAGAAAAGATCTGTGGAAATAATTGATTTTTCTGATTTCCCACTGACATTTCTTAAAAATCCCCAAGTAATTTGGTGTCCATCTGAGCCTGATATTTTTCTTTCTTTCTTTTCTGTTTCTTTTTTTTTTCTTCCAGAATGATCCACAATTGAAAAAAAATTGCTTGGCGTTTAATAAAAATGTTTAATCTGAATTGTTTTACTGAGATTAAAGATATTTTCTGAGATTTTAAAAAATAGAATAAGACTTCAAAACAAAATATCTGATTCACAGGGACTTAAGCAGCACTGCTAAAACTGAAGAAAGAGAACAAGTAATGGTGGTGCCTTTCACAAAATGGAGCAGGAACAAGGTCGGGGATGTGGAAAATGGAGGTTCAGATTTCTCCTCTACCAAAGCTGCAGCAGAGACATTAATCAAGCTCTCCTATCTTCATGTATTTTTTTTCAGACAAACATTTGGTGGGATTTTGATTACATGTTCATTATTCAACATGTTGCAAAATAATGCTGAGATCAAGTTTCCACATACAGAAGACAGTGTTAAAGAGGTGACCATACTCCACATAATGGAGAGACAAGATCTACAACCTGTTCTTAAGCTATAGCAATACCTGGAAAGGCTGAAAGTTTCTTGTTTATCCAAAGCAATCCCTGAAAACTGAGGTCTGAAATCCTAGGTTCTGGTTCGGTGGCTTTTCTGAAATATGTGCCATAAGATATAAAGACTCTCTCTGATGTCCCTTCACCCCTTTGATCCATGAAGTGGTAGTGCTGAGACTCCAGCAAAGCTCTGGCCAGATAATCTGGATTGACAAAACATTTTACATGGACAAGGTCAAGGTAAAATTCTCCAGACTAGTCTGCAGTGTCATAAATGTTTGCAGGATTGACTGTACCCTTCAGAGGCAGCCCCATGCTTCATCGTCCTTGCTGCATACAAATGAAGCCACTCTACAGCACGATCGAGTTCATATGCTGTGGTGTGACCTCCTGTTTGGTGACATCCATCAGTGAAATGTTCTGTGGTAGCAGCTGTCTGAAAATCATCTGGTACATGAATTTTTACTCTGATTTCACTAAAACCCAATCAATAAGGGCACAGAGCTTTAGTGTTCTCATATACCTGCTCTGTGAATAAAGTAAATGAAATATTTGTGCAGACTTTTGTGATTTGTTTTGAAGAGCCTGAACAGAAATTGCAATGTGTCAGGAGCTAGAAGGTGGGGACTGTTGACAAGCAGCACTGCAGGCGCATGAACTGCAAAGTCCTCTCTTCTGCGTAGAGGTAAAGGAAAATCAACCTAAATATGAATGAACACTTAGGAAAAAATCTTCAAAGATTAATTTGGCATTGTAAATTAGTATTGCACTTTCTGATGCTGGACCCTAGTGAGCATGTAATTCTGATTAAATTAAAGGAGCATTACAGACAGGAGTTTGAACATAAGTACATATCCTAGGTATACCTATATTTGCATAGGAACTTGTGAAAAGAGTTCTCTTAGCAAAATACTTGTAAGTATATTATCAGGGAATTTTTTTTTTTCTTATAAAGAATAAACCCAGAATCTGGTCTGATTACTTTTTAATTATGGAAAGACTAGGTAGCAAGTGGAAATAATTGCTTGCTCTGTATTTTAATAAGAACACTGGGGCAAATCAAATGAACATTCAAGTAGCAGTTTCAAAATAAAAAAAGAATCCTCTGCACTGAATGTGTCCTTAAGCACAACACACTCCTGCTATTGAAAAAAATTTATATGACTAATTGGAAATCTTCTGAAACAAACAGTCATTAAGGCCAATACAGATTAAACATATTTGGATCAAAAAGACCCAGTGCCCATGGTGGCAACACTGAGAAAATATTATTTATGCCTGTTTTCTGAAGAAAATTTCTTAGGCATTGTTTTTTAGTTACACAGGATTCTTGGCTTTGTAAGAGTAGCAGTGCCAACATGAGGCAGTAGGGTTATTATTCCTAAACATTATGTTATTGTTCTTAAATCATTCCATTAAAAACAGTGCAACAGATAAAAAACAATAGTAGTAAACTCAGAAGGAAAAAAAAAAAAAGCCCAAACAAAAAAAACACAGTGGCTTTAAAAAAACCCCAACAATTCTGGGAAGTAGAACGGAGATGTTGCAAAAGAAACCTTGTTCATTTTAAAAATCAGGCAGGGTACTATGTTTCTGCTTTGCAAGAGTTCGTATGGGATTGAACACACAAAATGGCTAAAAGCAGAGAACAGAGCATTTTAAATGACCTGTTCAGATGTTTACTATATCATCTGATTTAGGCTTCAATGTCTTGAATCAGGAACAGATGATAGTAACTCCCTCCTCTAAATTTTTGATTTTGATAAAAGTATGGGTGAAAGATAAACATATCTGCTCAGGTTTACTACTCTTCTACTGATACACAGGCATTTGATTAAAAGAGTTTTTACTTTCCAGCTACAGAAGTTATGTGATAGTCTTTCGGTGTTCAATAAGGGATTGTTACGTGATCTCAAGCACTAAAAGTGGTTGGTGCCCTGTCTTAAAATCCTTCATCTTCTCTCCAGCTCTCTTAATTTCTGCTGCTATCTTATTCCCTAACTCCTTTTCCAGCTGTCCACAATTGTAAAAGTAAATGATTTCAATATGATACAAAAAAAGTAAACAAACCCTTACCCTGCAATTGTTCTAGGCACTGCAAAAGAACAAATAATCATTTTGACCGGTAGATGGGAGACAGGTCAAAGTGATCTGCTGGAAGTCTGCCTTCAAGAAAGGTCAGCAATGTAATGCTTCTTTCTCCTTTCTTTTCTTCTGCCTCTTTGTTTCCCCCCTTACCAATTTCCCTATCACCTTCTCCCTCAACTCAGAGTGACCCAACAGCAGTCATAGATACTGAGCTAAAACAATCAGTGACTGCTTATGGCAAACCACACCATGTTTGGTACCTGTTGCAGAAATGTGTGATCGTTTCTGTATTTTTTCAAGCAGTAGCATGAGATCCCCTTGTTTTTGTATAATGGTCATTGTTATTGTATTAAAAAATAACAGTAAAATATGCTCTCAACAGTAACTTCTTAGGGATATGATAAATAGTAACACAAAAAGTCTGGACACTGCAATGGGAGAAGTCCAGTTCTCCAACTTTTTCTTTCTGCTTCTCACTATTGCAAGAAGAGATCCTGTGTTCTTAAAAGAGGTACATGTTTCAAAATAATAGTCCAGATCCTACAACATGGAGAGTAGCTTACAGAAGTCATGCAAATACTGAAAAATACTTATAATGACACCTAAATATGTTACACATATATACATTTGTATGACTAATATATATTTTAATTTTTTGAAGTACCTGCTGTTTCTTACAAAAATTCATTCATGTTCTCAAAGTTTTGCCCTCCCACAGGCTATGAAGATGAGACTTTTCTCTCCTTTAATGGCAGCTTGCACTGTGCTGCAATCACCACTTTTCAGAAGCTGGCCTTTTTTGGTGGGTATGTGGACAAGCTTATCCTGACCTGGGGACAAGGGGCAGCTGGGATACCTGTTCTGGCACTCAAGGCCTTGCGTGATTCATGGGGGATTGCAGCAGTACTGAGGCAGGGAAGAGCAAGTGTCCTGGAGGCAGAGTGACAGCTGAGGTCCTGTTGCCCCTCCAACGATGGCTGCCATATAGGGAATCGCAGCATCAGGGTGCACTGGTGGCCCAGTGTTGGCTACAGACATGACATGGGCTTGATCAGTTTCTGCATACGTATGAAGATGTGTTTCAGGAGGCACTATCCACCTACATTAGAGATCTTTGTATTTTGGTAGCTTTCAACTATACATTTGCTTGTGTTATTATTTCTCACACTAGCTGGCTTAAACTACCAAGGGTAATTCTAGGACAAGCTAAAATTACAATTTCTTTATGCTGTGTAGACATGACCTTTGACTAGTTGATTGCAACTGGCTTTGGATCAGGGCCCATAGCCAAAGCTGTGTCGCTAGCATAACATGCAACACTCTCTTCAGAGCCTCCAAGTATAAGCCATCACCTCTCTGATCTAAAATACACATAATTGCAATGAGCTGGGAGATCCTCCATCATTTCGCAGTATATAGAAGAGATTTATTAACAAAGATTTTCTGTTTGCAGACACAGAAATACACAGAAGGCCAAATTCTTAGCTTGCATAAAGTAGTGAAGCTTAATATAAGAAGAAGGAATGAACTCTGGTGTGTGTGAGCTCGTGTGCACGAGGGCACACTGTTTCCATGTACCAATTGCTAGTTCTATGAGGATAAATCTGTAAAGAAGCTGGAAAAAGCTGTCAAAATGGTTGTAGGTTTACAGCCCACTTCAGGCTAAAACACAACTATTGAAAAAGGTAATTTGGGCATTCTGCATTCTGCTGCTAGATGAATTTGTGACCTGACTTTTACATATAGCATGATGGCAAATTCTTATTAGTAATTCATACATACAACAGAACAGCAGTTCTGAGTTCATGGAAGAATGGTGGCTAACACTAATTCAGCAGTCAGGGTGCATCACCATCTCAGCTACAGGCACAGCATAGTGATGAGTAAGTGAATAAGTAAGACTGTCAGCTCTTCTATACCATGCAAGGTGGGTATCAGCCTACTCCAACTCTAACAACATAGTGGGTCTGCCAGCACCTTGAATATCACTGAAGTAATCAGCATCAAAAAAACAAACCCAAAAATTGCTCTCAAAAGCAACTGCCCTATCAACCTCTACATAATCTGATTTATCTATCACACATACTTTGTGAAAGCATCAACCCATTAATTGCAACAGGGTCAATTTCACACTTGCTAAAAAGGGAATGGGACACAATGAATAGGTTTTGGTCAGGCACAGCACAGTATTTATGACCTTTCTTTTCACCACTGTGGTTATGCTACAAATGCATTTTATGTGAGTAGATCTCATTAGACAAGCAGGCTTTTGCAAAACATTGCAAATGCAACAGAGTATAATGAGTACACTTCCAGAGAGTATATTCTAGTACCCTCCAGGCCTTGATTGGGCAGCTCATTTAAACATCAGGTTAAATCCTGTTTAAGTGAAGAGCCTTATAGAAGTTTTACAGCAGTGCTCTTAATGGCTGTGAAAAAAATTGTCAGGAAGCAGAATGAAGTCAGTTCTCATTTTCTTTCCCTTTTTCAACTATCCACCCTAAGAATCCTTACTCTGATTGTTTTTCAGACACATGAATTCTGCTTAGACTTAGTGGGAAACTGGTGTTTTCTTCCTCCTCTCCCACTAAAGGTAACACCCCCCGATGTTACACCGCCACTATTAAGTGGCACAGATTTCTGTGCCTCCGGCAGCAGTTCCGAGGTCTCCTCTGCCTCCTTATCCCTTGGGCTGGGGCTTTTCATCGGGACCCGCTGTCCAGCTGCTTCCAGCTGCGTCCGGCACCGCCCGGCAGGTGGCACTCGGGCTCCGCCGCTGGCGGGCAGCCGGGCACCGGGGCCGGGCTGGCGGACAGCAAAGAAGGGGGGTCCGCAAACACCTATTTCATCGCTGGGATCGAGGCAAAAAGGCCCTTTCCGCTCTTAAATTCTTAGCAGCATCTGCTGTGAGCGCCTCGGTGTCGCTCAGGGGGAAGTCTCACGGCTCTGCAAAGGAAAGCCCGAGGTAGGAGTGCGGCCAGTGGGCTGCAAGGTTCATGCCTCCTGGAAGGAGCTGGGGCTTAAGTCTGAGCATATGTAACATCACAGCAACCCGTCACAGAAGGAGAATTTAAAACATAGTTGCTATCCTCAGGGGGAAATCTCTACATTGAGAGAGGAATATATCTGCATACTGTAACTCCTATTAGTGTTAATGGGAATTATGTGCACAAATCCCCAAATTCTAGTATATAAAGAGAGTGTCCCATAAGGGTCTGAAATATCCATTTGAATTAAGCCTGATGGTTGGGAAACTCATGATGTTATTACTAATTTATACTTACTAGGACTAAGTTTCACCTGAAACAACAGAGCCTGAAGTGTTATTTGTTCCAGCAAATTATTTTGTTAGATGTGATAATCAGTTCACAGCAGGACTGTGAGAGGCTGCTCAGCTTGTTGATAATTCTGGGTCCCATCCAGCTTCAAGCAGTTTCTGAAACATTTCCAAAGGCCGCAGAGGGGACACCCAAACCCAGCTCCTCAGGGAGACATGGCCAGGACAAGGTGGACTATCTACAGCCACATCCCAGGACAACCCTTGCCCAGGGGCAGTTACCTGTTCTGTCAACCCCCCCCCACCCCCCCCTCCCCAAAGCACAAATGATAGGCAATACTCAGCAGGGGTGCTGCTGTTCTCAGTCCCCTGTATTTTGTCAGGGTGATGAGATCTTTTTCTTATGAGCTAAGTGCCTAAAACACAATCTAAGGTGAAGAAGGATCTGCAGATCAGTTGTCCTTAAGTTACTTGGCCACTCTGCAGTTTATTTCAGAAATTATGTGACCTAAGGGTATGTCTTCCATTAGCATCACTTCTGAATTAGGAAGATGCCTTTCACAGGAGCTTTCATCCCACATTTATCATCTCAGCCGCAGATTAGATTTAATCCCAAGGTATCCCTCCTTTCAAGGCTGCACATTTTCCCTTGGGGCTGGTAGGAAGGAAACTCTGTCCTTACCCTCAAGTTTCAGCAGCTGCATCAAGTGAGAAGTCATGGTGCAGCAGGAGGGATGCAAGGCTCCTTAATGCAGAAACAGACATGTCTGTGGCTTCAGCTTGCCCTGTCTTACCTTTATTACCTCGTTATATGGCCCAACATCTAAGGGGATATGAAAGCATAGAGGAAAGGTGTGCAGGGCTTGAGCCAACAGTGTGTGTGGGGGGGCAAAAAGGGTCCCCTTTCCAAGGATGTCCACTTTAAATGCTGAGAGAAACAATGGCGCCGGGTGCCAGCATGAAATTTAGGGCCAAAGTTTACAGGGTCTGCCACAACCATGGCTGGAAACACCTGCCAAACAGCCCCTCATCCCCTCCCACTCATATTTTCTCTCCTTCTGTTTATTTACATATTGTCACCCAGACTCCTCATTACCCTCGATTAGCCCACTTGAGAGCAGCCATGTGTGCCCTCTAATCCTATGCAGTGCCAAAATTAGGGTGAAGCAGATCAGCATGCAATGCCACCCTAGTTTTAAATACCATTCATAGAGGCAGGGAGTTGCTTTGTTCTGAATGATTCCTGAACCTATTGAATTATTTGGAATAGGACAGTTAATTATTTTTAAACCCTGCTCTTCTACTTAAAGCCAGGATGTGACTCCAACCAATTCACTTCCGAATCTTGTAACAGAATAGAAGTATTGCCAGTCCTCATTAAAAACACCGCAAAAGCCACAGCAGCAGCACTGTGTTCCTGGTAATGATTTGTTTCACTGATAGATCAAACAGTCTGTTGACAATGGTTGACTGCAACTGACAGCCTCTTCTAGTAAGATAAAGAAGTTGTACATTTTATTGATTATAAAGCAAACTGGGGTTTTGTTCCTTTAAATTTTTTATTGGCTACAAAATGGACGACTTATGCCTTTGAAATTGCAGATTGCCGTGACATTATAACGAATTATAATCCTAAGGTATTCATGCTTCCTCAAAGGCCTAACACATTTGTCTGCCTTGCAAGCCTGTCGTAAAATGCCCCACATTTACATACATCTTTTCAGGAGATTTTTATTCAAGAACTGCAGCAGACTTGAGAAAGGGAAGGGGGCTGAATAGTCAAGAATTCTTGAGATCATGGTATTTTAAGACTCTTGCAATATCTCATCACGAGCTATGAGCTTGAGGCAGACATTTTCGGATAAGGTTCTTAGGTTTTTGTTACACAGAAGGTGAAGTTTTTAATCCCTTCTGGCTCTAAAGATCTATGCTCCTGAACATCTTGGGAATGGAGCTCATATTGCCAAAATAAATCTAACACTTTCTAGATCAATATTAGGGTCAGATCTTATAGAAGCTCAAGGCACATCAAGGAGCTTTTAAAAGGCCAGCAGCCAAAATCAGGATTCCCAAATCTGCGATCAGTATCTCTCTTGCAGTCACCAAATACCTCCCTGCATGTGTCTGAGCTATGCAGGCACCTCCAGCTCTGCCTGTGCCTTCACACAGAGCAGAGCAGGTACATGGAGATCTGCTCTGATACAGGGGCTAAGTCATTCCCCAGCCCTCTCCATGGCATCATTCACATGGGGAAGCCAGTGGACAACTATGGCATAAGGGCAGAGTGCCTCAAAATCACTGCAGTGCAAACTTTGCTTTCCTAACATAATGAGAGAGGGAAAGAGAGAAGTTGCTTGCCCCTTCTCTGACACATCTTTGCAGATTAAGAAAGCTGAAACACTAAATTCCAGCAGTAAAGCCTTTCAGTTGAGACACTGGCACGGCAGTGTCTCTGCTTCTAGACTTTAGTCTCAGAGCTATTTCTGTTTTCTAGTTCTTCCTGCTCCTTCCCTGCGCATCCTTAGCAGCTAGACAATATAAAGGGGGGTGGCAGGGAAGGGTAAAAAAAGAAAGTCTTGGAAGGAGCCCTCAGAGCACAGGCTTCCTCCTCCTGGCTCAGTGCACTTCCACTTCTTGGCTCAGAGCACCTCCAAAGGGAAAGGCATTCAGGCTCCTCTTGGCCACATGTTGTTTTTTTTGCTGTCAGTAGCTGAGTTTTGTCAGGAAAACATGCCCCTACTCTGCTGAATCCTAGCTCACGGGCCGGCATCTTCCAGATGTTCCTGAAAAGTAAGAGATGTAGATCTGAACCCTTACAGGAGCTGGAGCATGCCCTACCCAGATCCACTGCTCCCAGGTACACTGAAGTGGATGAGTGTTGCCATTAGATATGAATTAAGAATGAAAAAAGCAACCCTTGCACTGTTATTAAGCAACTGGATATAGGGTACATCTCCCGGAAACACTGGATCCAGCACGTATGACAGCAGTTTTCTTCCTAGGAATCACCTCTGCACTGAGAGGACAAACTATCTCCATGCTCCTCTTTTTCCAACCTTTTCCTTGTATGAGAAAATAGTACAGAATGACACACACCACACCACCCTAAAAAATAACACTTTGGTCTGAGCACTTTGTACATATGACCCCTTGCATGTTCTCATCTTCAGCCTCTTTCAGTAAGAAAAGCACACACACACACAGACATTCACAGAGGCCACAGCAGGTGACAAGGGAAACTATTGTAAACTCACTTTCCAGCTGCTTTCGGGGGGGCAATTCATTATCTGCTGCCTGAAAAGCGACGAGGCACCACGAATGGATCCAAGAACCGTGGGGCTTTCACCTCCCAGAGATCGGCCTGGGGGGGAAGCTCAGCATCCAGGCGCTTCAACCCGGAGCAACAACAGGCACCGACGGAGCCTCAAGCCCTCGACAGGTCTTGCCCAGGAGCCGGCAGCTCTGCAGGCGCACGGAGCTGACTCAGAGGAGAGGTGCCAGCAGGAGAGGCACCAGCCCTGAGTGGTTAAAAACCTGCTCCACGGAGCGGTGAGCAGGACAAGTCGAGGCAGTTCGTGTGGGCCGGCGAGTGGGGTGGTGAGCACTCGCCATATGTCCCGGGTTCGGCCTTAGGAGCTCTGGGTGTAGGCACCCAGACAGAGACGATAGCATGGGGGACCGCGGTGCAGAGCTCGGACTGTAGAGAGCGTCTGCACTGCTCTCCTGAGTGGAGGGTGCGCGATGGGCAGGACTGCACTGTGTGCTCCCTGGTGGAGGTCCTCCTGCAGCAGGTGCTGAGCTGCAGGACACTGTTACCAGGCTGAAAGG
>JASSUY010028258.1:4988-69272 GCA_032466535.1 Forpus xanthops | reverse complement strand
GGTTCAAACTTAAGCAGGGGAAGTTTAGACTGGATCTGAGGAAGAAATTCTTTACTGTAAGGGTGGTGAGGCACTGGCATGGTTTTCCCAGGGAAGTTGTGAATGCTCCATCCCTGGCAGTGTTCAAGGCCAGGTTGGACATAGCCTTGGGTGCCATGGTTTAGTGTGAGGTGTCCTTGCCCATGGCATGGGGGTTGGAACTGAATGATCTTAAGGTCCTTTCCAACCCTAACTATTCTATGATTCTACGATTCTATGTTTAAAAAAATCCATCAGTGAAAGCTATCACTTAATACCAAAGATGCTAAAGTCCCTGGTGCTTGCGGTTTCACAGGCATGTATGGCTGGTTGGCTTCTTAACCTAGTTTTGGCAGAGCAAAGGGGACCATGATAATCCTTTACTATTAGAAGTGTATATTTTAATAGTATTTAATGAAGACCATTTTTGCAGAACTAGATTGGGAAGCAAATAGGTCACTGGCAACTAGGTTGAGTAAAGAATTGCTACAAGCAAGAGGAACATGCAGTGATGAGCACAGTTAATGGCAATTTCTTTGTCTGGCTCAGCTTTAAGCTTGCTGGTATTTTGCAAACAGAACTGATCAACCTGCTGTCTAGCCCACAACTATGGCCAATTAAGAAAATGGAAACTAGGTGTTTCTCTGCCCTAGTTACAGTAAATGTTCCAACTACAGCTGTTGCACTGTGGTAAGACTCATGGCAAGCACATTTTGTAACCATGGCTTACTACATCCTAAGATCTCTCAAAAGAAGAAGGAGATGGCAGCTGCATTTCATCAATAGCCTGATATTCAGCAGTTGGTAGGTACAAAACTGTTTTTTGAGAGGGTTAAAATCCACGTCCTACCTCCTGATGCACCAATTGATCAGCAGACTCTTAGCTACTCATCATAGTAGAGCTGCTGCTCTGCTTTGGGAATACGTCACAAAGCATAACAGAATTCAAGATTACCAGATATTTGTCATAGAATGGTTTGGGTTGGAAGGACCTTAAAGCTCATCCAGTTACAACCCTGTGCCATGGACAGGTACATCTTACAGTAGATCAGATGGTACAGCCTGCATTCAGCCCCATCAATAACCTTTAGTATATCAGGTAGGGCACTTTTCTGAAGTCATGGGTTGACTCCCTGAGGCTGGGGAGTAGATCAGGCCTTGTGCATTGGGTCCACTGTAGATATGCTGCTCCTCAACATAAAAAGGACATGGAACTGCTGGAACAAGTGCAGAGGAGGGCCATGAGGATGATCAGGGGACTGGAGCGTCTTCCGTATGAAGATAAGAAAGTTGAGGCTGTTGAGCCTGGAGAAGAGAAGGTTGTGTGGAGTCCTCATAGCAGCCTTCCTGAGTCTGAAGAGGGGCTATAAGGATGCTGGAAGTGGACTCTTCATAAGGGACTGTAGTGATAGGACAAGTGGTAATGGGCTCAAACTTAAACAGGGAAAGTTTAGATTGGATCTAAGGAAGAAATTCTTTACTGTAAGGGTGGTGAGGCACTGAATGGATTGCGCAGGGAAGTTGTGAATGCTCCATTGCTGGTGGCGTTCAAGGCTGGGTTGGACATAGCCTTGGGTAGCATGGTTTAGTGTAAGGTGTGTCTTCCCATGGCAGGGGGGTTAGAACTGGATGATCATAAGGTCCTTCCCAACCCTAACTATTCTATGATTTTTCAGTTCTCAGCAAGGCTTGCAAAGCCAAACGGCACTCAGTTCACAGACCATATATGCATGGACAGTCACAGCTTCAAGTCCCTAGAGAGCTTTCAGTTCTAATGGGAAAATTCCTAAAGAACTGTAGGTTTCACAGGGTTGGGTAACAACTAAACAAGAATTCTTGGATTTAAAAGATAATCAGATCTAGGAACAGATCCAAAAATGATTGAATTGATCTTCAGGTATCTAAGATTCAATCTTTAACTTTTTCGCTTTACTGATTTACCTATCAAATATATTACAGCTGACAAATTCATAGGCTGGACTATAGTTAGGATGTACCATTGAAACAGACTGAGAAACACTGGTGAATCCTTTCAAGGTGCTGTTACATCTGTAATTTCCCCAATCTAATAGGGGACAGTGTTATTAAATTATTTTTAACTGACCTTGTCAAATGGAGCAATTACTTTGGTGGTGAGAATTAAAGCAAATACTGATCTCACCCAAATTATGCATGAGAGGGAGTCTGGTGAGATCTGCTGTAATTATATCTTTAAAAACCTATGAATTCTTAGACTAACTTTTCTCATTTTCTCCCTTGGGAAAGACTAAAGTGAAATTTAAAAGCCTTCTAATTTCATTAAAACAAACTAGCAGTGATTCACGTTCCTATTTTAAAAAGCCTTCTCTTGGTTTTTAGTAATTTGGATACTATCTTTATGTTTTTCATATGAAGCAGCAGTAGAAAATGTTTCCTGTGGATCATAATTCTACAATAAACCTATTATTAACTCCACTCTGGTAACAGGAAAAATATAATTATGCTGGCTTTACAATCAGGTGTGTTTCTAGTGTAGAAAAATCATACTCTGCTAGAAAGTAGTATTGCTCTTACTAGAACCAGAAAAGGACTTATTGCCTCCAAAGGTCTGAAGGGATCACTTTTTGAACAATTCCACTGGGGTCAGATTTTATAGGCTGTTATCCTCTATAAACCAACCATGAAAAATGGACAGCAAAAGGGTACATGAATAGGCAGTCCTGGGGAAAGCACAATAAAACAAATTTGAGCAAGTCTTTCTGAAAAGCATTTCCACAAGTAAACTGGCTCTTCCCAACAAGTCTTATTTTTAGAAACCAGTTTCAACGTTCCCCATTCCAGAGACTAAAATGAAAGCTGTCAGTCTAATGCAAATTGATCATCAAGTGTTACGGTGAAAAGTGCTCAGCAGTGCTGATCGCAGTGGTAGAACCATCTCACTAGATAACAGGTATTGAAATTTTGTCCCGGAGACTTGCATAGATTCATCCCAACAGTAAAATGGCACCATTGAAATACAGCACAGGAGCACATGTAAGAGGAGGAGGGCATAGGGATGGTTACATACATGTAGTAGCCCACCCACAGTAACCTCTTAATGTTCTCACCATACATACTTCGTGTGACAACTCAGTGCACCTATTTTCAGCCTTGCCCTTCAACATCCAAGCTACTGCTGCAGAGAATAGTCCAGTCTCTCTTTCCTTTCCCAGAATTTGCAATCAGCTGTCCTCTGCGGAGCATAGAATTAAGAATTGTGTATATTATACTGTTTATACTTTAAAGATTTGTAAGAAGTGTCCTAAATATATAACAAAGGGCTTACTTCGCATGCCTAGACATAATTTAATTCCACAATAATCCTAATGAAATCAGTGGGACAGGCAGCCTTATTCACTTCATATAATACATTACATACCTCTACTGGGATTAGATGAAGAGTGTCAGAGACAGTTCAGAATCTCAGGTTTGGCTAAGCCTCTAATTACAGGGCAGGCTGAATTATCCCCTTTTAGAAGTGCCCCACACAGCACAGTCCCCGTTCAGTTAATCTGTTCCACAAGACCTTTGCCAATATAGCTGCACAACATGCCCAGCAATTCCCCACACTTGCCATTGTACAAGCCACAAATAATGAGTCAACCACACAAGCATGCCAGCAGAGCTGTAGCACCCATGCTGTCCCTATAGCTCACTGGCTTGCATCCGATGCCGTTTTTCCCTTAGGCAATCCCTGTCTGCAGATTTGGCTCCCTTCTGCAACCAGCTGGGGAAGGTTACTGGCCAGCTGCATGTTTCTGAACAGACATCAGAAGATCTGCACAGACACACAGGGGTATAGGTAGAAAAAACACAAACAGAAGCTGGTATTTGGCTAGGAATCATTTCTTCTGACACATGGCTGCTCTTTCATAGTGCTCAATCCCATCCATCCTCTGCCCATCTGCTCCTCCCTCTGTGCTCTCACCCATGGCATCTGCAAGGTCAACACCTTGCTGAGTGACAAGATGGAGAATGGGCTCATATAGAGGAAATTTTACACCCCAGCCAGAGTCTGGTACATGCATAAGTACAAATCAGAACAGATTGAATCACCCAAGGATGGCACAGTCATATTTCAGAAGCAAAACCCATCTTATGCTTGTGATTCAGTTATTCAGCTGCTCTAGTCTTTCACAGCAAAGGAGGGCTTTTTGGACCAGGACCCTAGAAAGCTGGATAAGACAGAAATTGGTTCCCCTGGAGTATCTCAGGAAGGCATCTCTGTCCCTATCCTGCCCTGACTGAGATGTTTGTACTGATAGCATTCACACCTTGATTTCCAGGCCAATCCAGAAGCACATAAAGTTGCTTCTCTTTTTTGATCAGGTTGGATATAGTTTTATAACCAAATGCTATTAGCACGTTTGCATAGTTAAACCAGGGTCTTCTCTAGAGGACTGTGACTGGAGAGGCCATTCTGATCAATTTATATTTCTTCCTTTGTATAGAGCCCTGATAGTGAATGTCTGGGGCCTATCCAGATGTGTTGTGTCAGAATGTGTCATGATGGACAAATACGCAGAATGAATTCCTCTGTCTGTGCCCTGTGTGTCCAAGGAAATGGTCTCTGGAATCTGTCAGGACCTGTTCATTGACGACAGGTTATGTGAAACGGAGTCTATGTGGAACTGAGAATGAGGAAAGGTGTTTTTACAACAGCAGCAAGTTTGAGCTTTTTCCCTGATCAAGCTTTATGATATATTTTGTCTCTTAACTCAGTTCTATTCCACTAGTGGCTTGTGCCATCTTTCAATGACTATGATGTCTCAAGGGAAATAGCATCTGGACGTTCAGTCAGCTATGGGGAAATGATAGCAAAAAGCATGTCAATGTACTCAGACCTCAGCATTTGCAAAGCAGAAGAGCCATTCTATATCATGAAGGCATTCAAGCAGGCCAAGGTCTGTCAGAAGGGATACTGGCAACTAATGTTTTTGGGATACAGGCCCAGACAGAGCCTGAGAGAGCAGCACAGAAGGCTGCCACTAGTGCGGTCTTTGGTAACAATTTGATAGAGCAGAATAGATGCAGTAATTGAGATAATACATCTGTTGATGGAATAAAGTAGCACCTGCTGATTGCTTTGCAAACAGGAGTGGTCCTAGAAGAACGTCAGACAATATCACAGATGCAACTTGAGTTGGGGTGAAATCACTGGAAATAATGTGGGAAGGCATCATGGAAAAACTACTAAACAGAGGCTTGAAGAAGAGTTCATGTAGCAGCAGTGCTTATATACAGTTGTCCCAGGTCTCATAGATGCTATGGAAAAAGCCCTACAAAGTTAAAAAGGGAAAAGATCAGCTCAAGCAAAAAAGATGTACGCTGCCATGGGAGAAGGAGAATACGTAGGTGGAAATGTGAACAGCGTTGTATACAGGGGCAGAGAAAGGTTTAAATAAAACACATCCGGCTGGTTTATTCTGCTCCTGTTCTTACTAACTGAAGTGAAACCATTGAGAGAGAAGCCCTGTTCTGTGTATTTAATCATTTCACAAGGGTAGGTTATTTGAAGCTTTGGGAAAATACATCAAGAAAGAGATGTGAAAAAGATTCAAGGAAACAGCATGGGATTGAAAGAGATTTAAACATTTTTCAGGGCAACAGGAGGCTGAGTATTTGGAGTGTGCTGTTGTCTTTGGAGATGGATGTCTCTTTAGTATGCTGTTACTCAGCTCTGCCTTTCAAGTTTGATTAATACTTAATATGATTGTCTTTAAAATCTGTCAGCATTTGGCACAGATCAGATAAGTGGCTGTGACAGAAGTGGAAATATTTGTACTGGAGTTTTGGAGGCTGCTATGGTTATGATTAACAAGTTTTGCTTATGTACCTCCAGAGATTGTTTGTAGATTATCTTGCTTGGTTTAGATTAAATCAAAATGCTCAAAAATATTTTCCTAGGGGTTTACTATTCCACATAAATAGGTAGCAGCATTGCTTAGAGGATCTAGTGCCTCTATTTTAAGATACTTAAAAATCATGCTGAAGAAGTTGAACAGATATTAAATTGATCAGAAAAGGATTAAATTTCAGGAGAGGTCCCTAATAAGGGCAGGAGATATGAGTAAAACAATCCTTAAACACAAGAATTTTAGGAAAACAGAAGTAAAAGCTTTTTGAATCAAGAAAATGATATTTCAGATGCTGAAATATGTAAAATGCACACAAGTCGAGCTGTAAAAATAAGTCAATTTGGAGGTAGAGCGCAAACGAAGAAAAATGTTCACTAAAGTGACACTGATCCATCAATGTAGACAGACAAATAGTTTAACACAATTCCTGTCTACACCTCATTTCCTCCCCTAAATCTGGAGATTATTTCCAGGGAAGATATTTAAACGATGATGCCTCAAACCAAATATAGTTGCTAATTCAGAATGCCTGAAAGGACAATCTTCCTTTAGAAGTAGCACAATCATTTTGATGGATATGATTACGTGGCAGTTTTGATTATTTTGGACCCTGCAAAGAGGTTCTGTTGTCTCTTTGAACCAAGAAATGTGAATGTTTACACACAAACACAAATTTGGGATGTAGTTACATCCTTCTGTATGTGCTGGTTGCAAAGCATGAGGTGCATTAAACTGCATCTTAAAAGTCCCAAATCCATAAATTTCAAACTACACCCTGTCACAAGTGAGTATTTCTCCCTAACAGAATGACAGAAAAGTTATTGTCTACATTTTAATGTTCTGAGCACTAATGGGTTTGCTGAGAAACAGAATAGAATATATAGAAAAGAATAGCCCCATTCTGTTATTCCAAGTCTGTGGGAAACAGATTGTGGGCTGTGAATAATCAAATCTTTGTCTTGTTTTTGTGACTGAATCCTTACAAGTGCAATGTTCAGCTTCTGATGCTGCTTATGCACATGTACACTTCATCACATGTTCTACTAAGAAGTATCAAAGCGATGTACTTAGAACCCAGTGACAACTTCCCTCCCCTCAAAAGGAAGTTCATAGGATAGCATGTTCTCAATTGAAGTTTGAAAATAGGATCTCTGAGCCACCATTTTGTTAAATCAAACTATTTGAAAAAGCAACTTCACTGGTGAAAAATGAGAAATCATCAAGCTTTCAGGCGCTTAAGCTGTTAGGTAGTGTCTGTAGATTCAGGCTTTTGGGCTTAGATACCTAAATCCTATGTAAATTCTATTTGGAGTTGAGCACTGTGATAGATTGTGTTCCATTTAAGAAGTGATGTAAGGTATATCTTCTCTACTGATCTTATTTTCAACTCTTCCTGGATTTCAGCCCAAGCCATCCCAATATTCAAGTTTAAAAGTACTTTAATCTCTAGATGGCTTGTCAGATATGCACAAGGATTAGAGAATGGTTCTTTGTTGTTTATTTTTAACTTCGGCTGTTATCTACCTGCTCTGGAATAAAGGAGCATAAAAAATACCCTTGAAATTCTGATATACTTTCAATGTCTTTCGAAGCATTTTCCCTGCTGACAGGCAAGTTCACAACAGCTGGGATGAAAAAAATGTGCTCAAAAATCTCGCAGAGCTATGGGATATGCACTCAGGAAAACAAGGACAAAAAGAGGAATTTAAATGGTTTCTTGTCCTCAAGTGCTGGTTAGTCATGCATATTTTGGCTGCTCATATAGAGATAATAAGCAGTCACAATGAAGAGAGCCTGAACACCTAAAATTAATTTTCACATTGCCTTAATTGTCTTAGCTTTTATAATGGCAAAGGTAATCTATTTGCAGTTGAGTAGCTTACCTTTCACTTGAAACTCTAGAGTCTTTCACCTCAGTTGCTGTGCCAGTTTTCCCTCTGGTGTTCCTGTACTGCTGTTCTCATGGCCTCACACCTGCAAGCCCTCATACTGCTGTCATGCTGAGTTCACATTTGAAGCTTCACTAGTGGGAAGCTTCATCTCTCCTGAGCCCACCTTCTTCCTACCACTTGGTTGTAGCTTTTGGTTTATATTAGGGGATCCAATAGTATTCAGGCATGAAGTTTTAAGCAGGCAGCACCTGTCCCTGGTCAAAACATGCATTGGTGGACTACAGATGTCCTCTATCTGAACTTCTGCAAGGCCTTTGGTGTGGTCTTCCACAGCATTCTCTCTGCATTAGAGTGATATGGATTACATTTGTGGACTGTTTGGTGTATAAAGAATTGTCTGGATGTTTACATCCAGAGAGTAGTGGTCAATGGCTCAATGTCCAGATGAGTTGTGTGTCTTGGGTCCAGTAGTGCTCAATATGTTCATCAATGACATAGCGGGATGAAGTGCACCCTCACCAGCTTTGCAGATGAAACCAAGCTGTGTGATGTGCTTGACACTCTGGAAAGAAGGACTTGGACAAGTCAAGGAGTGGGCCTGTGTGAACTTCTTGAGGTTCAACAAGCCCAACTGCAAGGAAGGTTTTCCTGCCATGGTAGGGGGTTGATACTAGATGACCTTTACAAGTCCATTCCAAACTATTCAATGAAATTATATCATGCAGATCCAACTCAAGAATTCTTAGCAGCAGAGGAAAATTTGCAGTCTGGTATCCTGAAATGACCACATTAAAATAAGCAAAGGAAAGTGGCAGAAATTGGCCCTCCAAAAGCGAAGACTCATCTGCTCTTCTTGCCAACAGAAAACAGGATGTTTAGGGTGAAGAATTTTTGTTGGAGTTTTGGCATTTTTTTTTTTATGAAGATGCTTCCCTTTTACTCCCTCAGCAGTTGATGCCTCCCTGTGTCATCCTGACTCCTATTCCTAATGTCATCAGCAGGAAGCCTGGCCTTGCTTGACAGAGAGCTCCACAAAGTACACAGCTGGGCCACAGCTGCTTTTCTGCTGTTTTGCAGTGTGGTCTTCTACCAAGCTCTTTACTTAAGTTTATTAACAGGTATTTTGCACACCCTCCCTCTGAAAGTCAACAATAATCACTAATAATCCCTGTCAATGGGACACTGACACTCACTGGCAGCCAGTCAACGTATGGCAATAGCCATCTATCACTGAAACACACTCCCAGAATGCTCCCTCAACCAATCATTTGTGAATCAGTTTCAAGCAATTACAGACCACTAAAGAGCAGTAAGTCACAGGTGAATCAATTGCCACCAGAAATTAATTGCTGATTGTTACTCATTATTAATTGCTGGCACCAAGGGCTCATAAGCCACTACTAATCACCGACGTTCACTAGTATACAGCACTAAAGATCCTTTGCTTTCCCCTTGTATTGAATTGCAAAAGCTGTGATGTCTTTTATAGATGAGTTCAATGAGTTTAGCACATCACATCTGCTACTTATTCCCAACAGGCAGGGACTGAAATCTGCTTTAGCTGTAGAATGTCCATAGGCACTCTATGCTTTTCCATGCAATGCAGAATTCCAAATCCTTAGGTTTCTTCAGAATGGCATTAACTACGTGCACATCCAATATCTGTTTCCAAGTATGAATTGGAAGCAAACAGAAAAAGTATTACATATGAAGAAAGAGAGTTCTAGCAAGCACCTGAAATTCATAATAATATTCACTAGCTATTCTTCAAACCTTTATTGTTTATAATGCAAATCACTGGTGTGCAAGATAGCAACCAAAGGCTTTGGAAATAGTCAATGTACAGAAGACAATTCCAAACAGTAATGAGAGTGCTGTGTATACACTGGAGGAATTTATCAAGACAAATGAAAGAAGCATTGGTATGGAAAAGTGAATGACAGTTCTAAATATTGCACAAGTTTTCTGAGCTCCAGAAGAATGCTACCTTCTAGTTCACACTAAATCAGCTTCTTTAAACATGCCAGGAATGCCTAAACTGTCAGATGGACATAAGAAATTCTCACCTAGTCACTCTTGCAATATCAATCACCCTCCTGAGGGAGAAAAATGTGTCAGAAAATTAACAACTTACCATGTTATATCTGATGTTTATGGATGCAATCCGATACCATTCTTCTCTGCATGGGTCACCATTGTCTCTAATTAGAGAGAAAATTATTCCTTTTACTGAAAGGTAGCTCCTATTCCTATTATGTCCTTCTTGACATCTCTTCTGATCACTGAGGCATATTATGTACATGTGTGTTAAAACACTTCTCCTTGTTAATTACGTATGTTTATTCTTACGGCTTATTCTTATTACCAAACAGAAAGGAAAAGCATATTGATGCCAAATGACACTCAGAAGGAATGCATCACCCAGCACAGGGCATTTGGGAAATCCAAATGGCCCCAGATATGTTGTCCCCAGAGATACTCAAAAAATGCTTTAAAGTGGTGAGGGGGGAACACTTTCACACAAAATACAGGTACAAGTCCTGCAGTAGTTCACGATTTAGGGCTTACTGAGGTCAATAACTCAAACTCAAATTCATGTGCTTTTAATCCTATACTGCAGTACAGTAAGCTCAGGCTTACATGATATTGGCAGCACCATAAAGACAGATAAAGGAGACCATAAGGAACACCAGAGTTCTTGAGTACTGATTCAGTGTTACCCTGCAATGTCCAAATCACAGTAGGCAAGAGGTTTTGACTTCACAATTCATCTATTTAGTTCTAAGATTATCACACAGTAGATCTATAACCAGAATTGGAGCATGCCGCTGCAGTAAAGTTGAGTACTGACCGGAAGTTTTCTTGCAAGTAAAGTATTAGGAAGTAGTAAGCATCATTTTCAGTTTCGGTTTAAAACTCATTACCAAAATTGGTTGTGCAGCACATGGCGTGTTTTTGTTTGGGGAAATAAATAGTAAAATATCATAGCAGTGATTTCAACGGGATCACACACTTGCTTACACTGGGCTATCTGCAGTAGCTCTGCAGACATGGCACACAGGGTTAACTTCAACTGCTTCAAATTAAAACCATGTATTTTTTATGCCAGATTCTGAGTTGGTACATCAGGCATTTTGAGATCTGTGTAAACATTTATGCCTGAATTATGTTCTTTATACCGAATGCTGAAAAATGTTGGTTCATTCATGTTAACAATGAAACGGAACCTCAGCCCCTCAGAGGAGTGTGACAGAGCTGCAGAGACAAAATAAAGTATGCCAACTAACAGCAGTGAAGCTAACAGCTTCTAATTTCTCCTTTTTCTTCCAGCAAAGTACAGTTAGATCCATTGTAAGCTTTACCTTAAATATCTTTGACTAATTAGGTTATTTTATCCATGTGCTGCTTCTGTACTTCAAACAGAACTTTGGAAAGAAAATAAGATTTGCAACACCACAATGACTCAGTTGTACAAGCTAAAGGAAAAAGATGATAAACCATTGATTCATTCTCAGTTGATTTATACACTTTCCAGAAATTATTGAGTACTGAATTACAGATGCAAAAGGCACAAGTGGTGGATGAAAACTGAAAACAAACTTGTTTGTTTAGTCTCCTTAAAGGTTAGCCCAATTAGCAAATGAGATGGAATCAAGCTACTAGTTTGAGTTGCTTTCCTCCACATTAAAAGTGTTTGCAAAACCTTCTTTGTTAAAGTACAGAAAAACTAAGACTGAATATCCAAAGAATACTTCCTGACAGTAAAAGTTTCTGAATGCGAAGAATGTCACAGAGAAAAGACGTCACAGAGAAAAGACGTCACAGAGAAAAGACGTCACAGAGAAAAGACGTCACAGAGAAAAGACGCCATAGAGAAAAGACGCCATAGAGAAAAGACGCCATAGAGAAAAGACGTCATAGAGAAAAGACGTCAGCCAACCACTGAGATTATGTGAGGAAGTACTAGATGATATATTGAATAGGAGTAATTTTTCAAACAATTTTCCCACTTTAGTTCCTGTGATATTCTGGTTACTAGACAGCATATGCAAGATTAATGTAATGGAATACCCCTAAGAAAACAATATGCAAAAGGGTTTTGTTTTTATGATGCTACTGATGCTTTCTGTGATTTTTTTTTCAGCTAAGCTATTCTGCAATGTTTGATTGTTTACTAAGTTCACTGAGAATTTGGGAGAACCGGGGATTAATGTTTTTCAGAATCATTGCTATTCCTAGTTGCATGATTACTTAAATAAAGTTTTATTAAACTTTGTTTTGCATTTCATATTTCTGTACCTCATATTCAATACTGGGACAATATTCAACTGGGACAAATACATGTACTAAGTCCATTTGCCCTTAGAAGCAAAGTTTTAGAACCAAAGCAAAGGGTCTCAAATCACAGTGCTACTCTAACATCATATAGGACTTCTCAGGTGATAACATTGGATTTTGAATGAATAAAATTGTTAAGAACTTTTAATGTATACTAAGAGGTTCTCTAGAATCCCTTACTATTTGCTTCCAATCGCTGCTTGTTCAATAAATATTTCCTTATTAATAATTTAAAATCCCCTTCCTGTTATTTGTATCCACACATATTTTGGGCCTTCAGATAAAACACAATTATTAATTGGCTAGGTCATCATGCTAGAAATTTTATACTCCAAAGAATGTGTTTTCTAACAGATATCATATCTTTTATCTGAATACAAAATATATATGTGAATATATTCACATTGTCAAGATACAATCTGAAAGATTTCAGTCTAAAAAAGACATTGCTAAGAATCAAGGCTACCATCAGGAGAATAAATTAATCAATCAGTCAGAAACCACGTCCCATAAGAGGTTAGAGGATCCTCATTCATACAGCTAAGTAGCAGAAGTGTATAATCTGAAGGTTACATCAAAAGATTAAAAGAGGAAGAACAAGCTGCGACAAAAATCATAGTTTCTAATCAACTTTAGCCATCAGTACATTCAAATTTATGTCTGCTATCCAAGCGTATAGGATAGCAACATGTCAAGAAGCTGTTGCAATAGTTTAGGTGTTAGGTGAGCCTAGTTCTTTCAGCTGAGAGATGCTTGTGCAACTCCTTCAGTATGTGCAGAGAACCAAATTTAGAAGGAGCACATACAGGCTAACAGAGAAGGGAAAATATGGAAGCAAAAAAGTGCGAATCTAAAAGTCATATCTTGAAGTCTAGTTGCAGAGCATGTGGATGAACAAGGTTAGCACACTATGATTTGGTTATGAAGCATGATGAGACCAATACCGTAGTGCAATGCCAACCTGTCACACTGTGATAAATCTGCATAGCTCTCTACATTGACAAAGTGTCATCAGCTTTTCAAGGTTCAGCCTTGATAGCTTATACTAAACAGGCTCTGCAAGGTCAGAGTCAGTAATCATAACATGCTCCTTATTTTGTGAGTCCAGGCAGTGAAAAACACTGGCACTGTTTTCTGCATCAGAATAAGAATATTTCAGGCAAATTCTGAAAGAAAGGTTTTTAAAATGAGACCTTTTTTCAGGGGAAAAGAAGGGTATTAGGTCTTTAACCAAGGCTTCCTCGAGCAAAATATTTGCTGCTAATATGAAAATAACTGACTTTAAATATATATGTACAGACAAATCTTATCTTTAAACGTTTGATTTCATGATGCCAAGCATTTAAATGGGTGGGATGGTTGGACAGTAGATTGGTTGTGAATACTACCACACTTACAAAGACATTAAACAGTATGCATGCACTAATGATGTTATACCACACATAGGCTAATTCACATTTGTTGTTGCTTAAACATCAGAGGGCATAATTTCAGCCTGCTTATAGTAGTGAAATTTTTCAGGACAGAAACAATGGCACCCTGGCTTCCTACCCAGCCCTCCCCTCACCCTCAGGCATAAACTCCTGCCATGGATATCTTATTATCTGCCTATAAGGGACAAAGAGCCAGTGAAAACTCAACAAATAACATCCTTCAGAATATCAAGGGGAGCCAGTTCTTCTCATTAGAGCATGCATAGGATCAATCAATGGAAACATGAAGTTCAAACATAGCAGAGTTCTCCCCAAACCACAAACAGTTTCACCGCACTTCATTGCAGCTACTGAAATGATTTGGTAGAATGGTTGAGCTTGAGGGACATTACTTCCCGATTGCTGCTATCCGTCAGCATAAGCTCCTCTGTTATTGCCACTGTATTTCGTAAGCCCTTCTCAGTCCCATCTCAGAAAGCCATGCCCACTATTACCAACCACAAAAGGTAGGAAGAAGAATAGAAAGGGGCAAGAAACTGGAAGTCAGGATAATGCAAAATTTGCTGGTCTCCAGAAGAGGAGTAAGCAGTACCTGCAGTGTTAATTTAAGTTGATAAAAACTATATTGACTGAATAACAAAGTTAATGTGAAAATACAATGTAAATGGTTCAACTTTCTGGTGTGGGTAAGACATTAATTGCATTTTCATCTTTCAAATTTTACTCTTAGCAGGAAAGCCATAGTAATTAAAGGATAAATAGCCCTGGGGCTTTTTCCTTTTTGCTGCTTATTAGTTTGCTCAGATTAGTGAGGTGTGCCTCTCCTAACCTTGATAGTAACAAGGGATAGGGATCTAACCGAACATCTACACACCAAGATCTCAGTGCAATTTGGTGATGCTTTCGGAATCCCCTAATAATGCCTTTTTACCCTTGATCAATGTTTTTTTGTTAACACTAACATTTGCCTTCTGCTAAGGTAGTTTTCTACTGCACATGAATGCACTAGGGAAGTTTGTAAGTCCTGAAGAACTCTTCAGCTTCATCTGGGTACATCAGTTTTCCTTGCTACCTACCCTAAACAGGTCTTATTTCCCACTTCCAGAGAAGATTTCCTTTTAGTTTCTGAAAGCAGTTAATGAATGCAAAATACTTTTTGACCCTCAGGGAAGAAAGCTACTTGCAAATTTCAATATATTTTATGATGTACTACATTAAAGAAGGGTGCATGAATAAACAAGCCATGCATTAGCTCTATAGTGTTCATGTTACAACTCATTGCAGTCTTCCTCTGCTCTGCCGTTTCAGGATGCAGGGAAATTCAGCACATTTTGAATGTCTAGCCAATCTGTCACTTCATCTTTGGCTTCTGCACATGAAAGAGAACAAAAGCTGACATATACTTGTGAAGACACTATTTACCCTGAAGTGTGTGTTTGCTCATTGGCTTCATCTGTGCCACTGGAAAACTGAGCGTGTTGGAGAAGGCATTCCTCTCGCTTCACTGAGCCACAGCCACAAAACAAGAAAACCCTCAAAGCAAAGAGGAAAGGCATCTGCCAATGCAATTACAGTCAACCATTCCTCTATTGCCCTGAGGAAACTAAAACGCAGTGTCTGTCTAAAGTAGCAGAGAGAATGCTATTTCTCGCAGGATTTGTATTTTACACTAACAATCTAAGCAAGTTACAGTAAGAAGCTGGAAGTACCTCTGCAGATTTCAAGAACCCGAGCACTGGGGTTGTGCACAATGATGAAATTGGGATTAAACACCTGGAATTTAGGCTGGAGATCAGCAAGTCTTTTGGAGTGGTGGAATTTCTAGGACAGAACTCCCCTTCAAAGATTAGCTTGTGTGAAACAGTCAAGATGGAACCTGGCACACGATAATCCTGTCAGACAAGAATTCACTAGTCCCTGCATGCACAGATTGTATGAATCAAGATGCTTCTCAGTCTATACTTTCTATAATTAACAGCTTTGCTATTTGTCAACATGTAAGGACACTTTTTTTATGCAAACACACAAGTTAGAGAAAAAAACTGCACTTTTGCTTCATGTTGTATTTGTTACTGCTACAGGGATCTGCATGGTGTTTGGGATTGCTTGGGTTTAAATGTTCATTGTGAGCTTCTGCACAACATGCTTGCTACTCATTAAGCTTGGCTGTCTCATGAGCGTCTTCCTTGGGGCATCTGTCCAAATCTTACTTGTGGTTGCTTATGATATTAACATAATATTGTTATTAATTAACATTGAATTCTTAATCTATAAAAAAAGCCTTGTAACCAGTAAAGTTCAGGTGGTACTTTGGGTACTGCATCCTATATAAACCTACAGATTTTTAAATGGTAGTTACAGATACAGCAAAGCAATTCATTTTAGCAGGGGCATGTCCTGCAGTTCAGCCATCTTATATCCTTTACATATACTTAATATTTTGACACTATCTTCCATCAAATTGTTGGACTGGAGATAACACAGATCAGCAGTAATATTTTATACATATATGTAATTGCAGAATGCTTAACTTCACTGCCAGCTAAATTATCACCCAACTGTAAAACATTATTGTTTGAGGTATACCATCTCTAGAGAAACTGGATATGCATAAGCACCTGTTTATCTGTAACATGTTCTTCAAACGCTACCTCACAGAAATTAAATAATCCTTTAGAAGCTGTTCCGCTTCAAGGACCATTGTTTCCTTGTGCTATCAGTATGGAAATTTTGCTGGGTTTTACTTGTGGCTTTGCAGGTGACAATGCTTCAAGAGCTTCCTAAGTGTTCTTCTTCTTCCATTCACTTTTTAGTCCTCAGATGATATTTGCGTAACTTTTTCAATGTTTCTGTGTAACATTTTAATGATCCCATCCTAGTCCTGAAAATTTGTTGCTCAGCAAATGAAGAAGGTTAGGAATGTTTTTCCAATCTCCCACTGCTAAAAGCTTCAGTTATATCAAGCAAGCTCTCCATTCTCAGCATTAGCATTGACAACCTTACTTCACATCTTGGCCCAGACAGAATAGTGCTCTTTGAAAGCAAATTGAAATTCCTGTAATCTAGGTTGGAACTTTGCTCTTCTCATCTTCTGCACGTCAGCTACGAAGTATGTCTCACATCTATATTCTATTTAGAGAATGTGTATGTGCATTTAAAATTAATCTCTGTTTCTGTCAGGCCTTTCTCTTTCAATATTAAGAAGTTATTTATGGACAGCTTTCAGGGACCTCTGTGAATAGACACAAAACTTCTCATACTCACGGATTAAATGTAAAATGCTTAACTTACATTACATAAAATATAACATAAGGACATCAAATTTAGTGGTTCTTGAATACCTGCATTTTATTTGGCTCTATTCAAACTTGCATCCTGTGAACATACTTCCACTACTCAAAGGCATCTCTTTGGACATCTACAATCTTTGAACAACCTTAATTTCCCTACCATTGTTCATGACCATGTTTAGGAAACGTTAAAGAAATTCATAAGGATTTTATCTACAAGGACAAGAATGCTGGTAAAAGCCTTATTCTTATCTGATCTGCTTGAGAACCTTGCTTCTAGGAATGTTATTTCTAATACAGATAATTTACATTTTTATTTGTTTTGCCAGCTTTTCAAAACTACATGAAGCCTGCAGTCATGCTCTTCTACAGCATTTCCAAAGATCAAAACATCATCTGTGAAGATTTACCATCTATTCTATCAAAGATGTAGTTTATTTTCCAGTGAAAGAACTCAGGTGCCTGGGCAAAGCCCAGAAGCCAGTCTGCAGAAACAGCATTCCCTAATATGAAAACACGCTCTGTTTCTTAAGGTTTCTGGCCAAAATCTGCTGATATCAAATATTTTTCTATAATTAATACATCCACCATAAAACACAGTTAAGAATGTTCCTGCGTAACTGGTCAAAAACATTCACATCTATCTATTCATCTATCTTTAGCTTAATAGTTGGAGTGAATAGATAGGGAGAAGTTACTAATTTTTTTGTTTGCAGTTACTGATATGTAGTGTCATTCCTCTTGGATCTCTTTCCTGCTCTGTGATTCTGAGGCAAGTGGCTTTGCTTTTATTATTTTTACCCTTGTTTCTATGAGACTACATTTTTTCCAAGGGGCTCATAAATAGGTGTTTCCAGTTTTATTTGTTCTCTTTAAGAAGTTTCCCTAAATCCTGGAATATGTTTCTGGTATTTATGTCTGTTGTTCGAGTTTTCTGCTTTCTGAGAAGTTACAGGTTTCAATGAATTATACATTTTATTCTATGTAATCTTGGGAGCTGCAGCTTCAAACATTTATTATTTACCCATGCATTGATTTCATATGCTTCCTCAGTGGGTCTAGCTGTTATAAACCTGAATGTAACCAAAATCTTCAGTTTTGTCCACTTATCTGATACTATCAGTGTTTCTCCTCCAGCACTAATATTTGCTGGGATCATGTTGACATGAGTACTGATCTTCAACTTTGTCCAAAACTGACCATTACTCCTCTGAGTTTCCTTATCTGCAGTGATATTGTTGTCATTCTTTGTTGGTGTTGTGGGAATTAATTATGATGACTTACTATAAGCCGTTGTTGCATTTGCTGCCTCACTTTTCCAAGTATAGGGCAGCTCTTCCATTTGTGGCATTTATCACAAGAAATCTGCTGATTTCTGCCTTCACGTTTCTTTTGCCTGTTTTAGCTTAGATTCTTGCAATTCCTTATATGATCTGTGCCTCAGTTGCCTCCCTATAATGACCAAAATGTCTCACCAGATTTACTGATTTGCATATTCATGTATGTTTTCAACTTCTTTTTATACTTTTCCATAGCCATTACTCATACATCTTTATAAGACATGCAGTACTCTGTGCAGTTCGATAAGACAGTCTCACAGAGGCATATTTTCTGAGAATTAAGGGAAAACTAATGGAAAAAATCAGGCACTTCCAAGACAGCCATTATCAAAATCGTTTTCAGGCTGCCCTTTTTTATTTTTTGAAATAACATTTACTTCCACTTATTCTCCAGGGGTTCCCAAGTTTTAGGTAAGATGGTGATTATAGCTATTTGCTTCCTTTGTGCAGAGGCTTTTCTTAATCAACACTCACCAAAGACCTAAGAGTTTGATAACATCCACTTTGTTAATTTTCTGTTACATCAATGCATTTGCATTGCTTAAGATGAGTATCTACACAATCCATCCAAATGACTCATGCAAAAAGCCTCTGTTCATTAAGTCACAATTCCCATGGCTCTTGCTCTGTTTTCTACTAAAAAAAAATGAATTAAGTCATGGATTTCTCTGCACCTTTACTTTTA
Organism: Forpus xanthops; assembly: GCA_032466535.1. Taxonomy (NCBI): domain Eukaryota; kingdom Metazoa; phylum Chordata; class Aves; order Psittaciformes; family Psittacidae; genus Forpus; species Forpus xanthops. Next base: position 50,400 of record JASSUY010028258.1, on the reverse strand, counting down.
ATGGGATTTGGATCAGAGGAAACTAAAGTTCTTATCTCTGTCTTTCACATTCATAATTGCATCTTCCTAAATGGACCTTTCTATGGGGATGAGTGCAGTTATATTCCCTGTGCTAGAAGGAAACAGGTATTGATAAGAATCACTTTCAATCCAACATCTGAGGTCTTGGTCATTCCTCACTTTGCAATAGTATATGACAGGCATCTTCCATCTTCAGCTTGCTCTCAGTTCTACTGCTATCAGTTCCATTGCTATCAGTTCCAATTCAGTGAAAGAAAATGTAGTCCCAAATAAACAGCATTTTCTGGCTCTGTAAAGAGAGTAAATTGTGAATTTTGCCACCTGTGATGGTTTGTTGCAACAAAGACTGTTTTTACTTCTCCTGAAAATGCAGTTCCTCAACAGTCTGACAAAAACTCACAGTAAAGCCATAAATCCTTTACTTTAACCATTAAACCAGTTTTCTTTCTATATGAAAAGACAGCAAAGCTATTAGAGTACTGTTTTTCCACTGAAAAAAAATCAGGAGATCAACCGTTACTGCACTCTCCTATCATCATCTCTGGCACATTAATTAACTCAGAAAGTGTCATTGATGGCTGCTCCCATCACAACACTGATACCATTTGGCTCACAGATTTGTTCCCCTTTTAGCTAGTAGCAAACCAGATCAGTCTCCTTCCACAAAATAAACCGAGCTTGCTTGGAGCACCAGAAAATCTGCCTTCCTTATATGGTTGTTCTGTTAGCACTATTAATTCAACTTAACTTGACCCTTCAAAACATTGTACCTATTTGTTTGTGTTGAGTTGTGGACCAAAAATGCACACATGAGCACGTGTATTTCATCTGCAAGTACCACCCTGAGGTTAAAACTGATCCCAAAGAAGTTGCAGGGTTCCAAGTGACTTAGGCAGAGCCAAAGACCCACATGCAAATATCATAGAATGGTTTGGGTTGGAAAGGACCTTGAAATCATCAAGTTCCAATGCCACCTCTGACTGTCAAGGGGACTCACACTAGACCATGCTGCCCAAAGCTCTGTCCAACCTGGTCTTGAATGCTGCCAGGGATGGAACATTTGCCACCACTTTGGACAGGCTGTCCCAGTGCCTCACCACACTCACAGTAAAGAACTTCTTCCTCATATCTAACCTGAACTTCCCCTGTTTCAGTTTAAACCCATCACCCCTTGCCCTATCACTACAGTTCCTGATGAAGAGACCCTCTCCAGCATCCTGTAGGCCATCTTCAGGTCTCTGAGGTCTCTACACAATTTCTCTTCTCCAGGCTAAACAGACCCTATTTTCTCAGACTGTCTTCATACAGGAGGTGCTTCAGCACCTGGATAATCCTCATGGCTCTCTTCTGGACTTGAATAACAATACTAATTAATTTTTTACTGAAACCTCCTCATCCTAAGCCTTGTTCAGGCAGTGGTACATGGCAAAGAAATTATAATTGGTCTGCAAATGCATCTTGTATGATCTTCTTGAACCTCACATAAGCCAGAAGAATAATGAAAATTTGTAATGACTCTTGAAGTTCAGAAATTGATAAAGCTTACAAATATAAGAGGCTTCCAAAGGCAATCATTATATCAGACCGAGATGTACTTTCATTAGGTGAACATTGAGAAAATTTCTTAGGTGTGTTAGAGAAATTTCAAACCTCATTTCCTGAATACTAACAATGGAAAGCATCCCAAATGTACAGAAAGACAGATTCTCATCCTTGTACAAACACTGCGCTCTCATTAGTTTTCATTCACAAAGGTAATGAAGTAAGAAACACCAGGCAGTTGAGGATTTACAACCATAAGAAGATCAGTAAATAAAAGCAGCAGATTAGCCCAATATTATTGAATCCTGCCATTTAAAGTCTTTTCTGGTGGACTTAATAGGCAATATATATCAGTTTTAGAAGAGGTGTTGGAATGAGCAGCATCTAAATCAGGAGCACACACAATGAAGTAGGCTGACAGAACTCTATCTCCTAACTTGCTGGCAGTAATTCATGCAGAATGTGGAGAGATTTATGCCAGGACTCAAGGAATATGATATTCCTCTTGAATTAACTAATTTTTGCAATCAATGTACTGTGTGTGGTACACTGCTGCCAGAAAAGATTTGTGGCCTGCCTGAAGTACCAATTACCTTCCATTTTCTACAGTAAAAGTGTCAGGTAATGTGAGTGATAGCAACAAATTTTACACATCCCTAACGATGGAAATGAATGTGATTTCCATTATGTCGAGAAACAAATTTTGTAGATAACAGGAAATACAGAACGGGAATCTTTGGGATTGATGCAGGAAAATATAATATAGCATTTTTATATTTACAGTTGTTCTACCAATCATATTTCCCATTACAACTGATTTTTCAACCTCTGGTCACATTAGAAAAGAGTATTATTGGGAGAACCTAATTTTATTCATGTAAAGAGTGAGTGACTATAAGGTAATCTTAAAACCAGCCCAGAATGAACTGAAAATGCTATCTAAATGAACACTTCAAAGCTAATAAGAGCTGACTCTTGGTGTGATAAGTCTTTTGGATTTCCTAGGATCAGTCTTGTGTCCAGACATTTGTTAAGTCCCAGTTGTTGACTGTGGGACTCTCCTAGGTTATCCTGCCTCTTGCACTCTAATTACAGTGCTGGAAAATCATGAATTCCCAAAACCGTCAATGGCTTCTCTCCTGCCAGGTTCAACTTATAAAACTCACTGAATATCTCTGTCTAAACAACTGATCTCATAGAAAAAAATACTTCCAAAGTGCTGAGTAAAAGTTACAGGTATTTGAGAGAAAAAAAAAAAAAAAACAAAACAGTAAATAAACCCACATTATTTGTCCCATTGAAAAAAATAAGTTCTGTGCCTAAAGAAAAGGAGCCTGAAGCCAAAATGTAGGTCAGACTTGCAAAATGGCATGGAAATAATCATCACAGAGGAACAGAGAATGAGCTCAGATTAGTTTGAGTATCTGAGAAGCTGTAAACATCTGAGAATTGCCTCTGGAATAAACCCAAAAAGAGAGGTTTAGTAAGGTCTTTAAATACAATACTGAGAATTAATGGGCTATAGGAGAATGCATCTGAAGTGCCCATTGGTCCCAGAGAAAAAATTAAGTGCTAACACACATAAACAGCCATTTGGAAGCTTATTTTAGAAAGTGAATGATTCCACAAGTCCATTTTGTGTGCGTTCATTAGCAGTGAGATGGTTCTAGCTTTGGCTGTGACAATTTGAATTTTCATCTACTCAAATATAGAATCCATTTGAGTTTTTATCTTGATTAGTGTCATACACATGCTGGAATGATACAGTCCACTCCATAGCTCACTGTAATACATGAATCCTATTTTGTCATTTTGAAATAATTCTATCTTTAATAGCACATTGTCTCAGTTGCTTATAAATTACTACCTCACCATGAAGCTGTAGGTGAGCAAACAGGGTGAGAAGAAAGCGGAACGACAGCTGTGGTATCATGGTCAAAAGCAAAACCCTTTTATATTGACAACTGCCCTATGGTCTTTCCCTACTAGGCTCATGAAAGCAGGCCCCATGCTGCAGCAGTTAAAGAAGTCCTCCGCTCAGAGGACAACTTGGAACAAGCAGAAGTATCTGGTGAGAATCATATGGGAATCCAGCCTTGGATCAAGCTTCCATGCCCCTTCACTCATCCTTAGAGGTTACTGAAATTCAGGAGTAGGATAAGCAGCTTAGAGGGAGAGGTTGGTATCTGACTGTTCTGAGTGAGGAGAAAGCTCTTTTCTCCAGGCTACGTTACTAGAAGTAGTTTAATAAGGCAGTTTAAAAAAAAAAAAATGATCAGGAAATCAACACATTAGATCTAAGATACTGTAAAATGAGGTGCAAATACTAGGAAAGTCTATGCCTCATTTTTACTGAATATGCTGTGCAATTGTCATAAGCCATGTATGCTTACGCCAGAATGGAACTGATCGCCTTTTCAAAAGGGAAAGACTTGAAGAGCCAGGACTTAATCTAATGAGAACTCAACCTCAGTCTCAGCTAAACCTTCCTCTAAGAAAAAAGGGAATAAACGCCTCAGAGAAGCTCTTAGGTGCTTTGTAGACCTAATGGCACTACTTACTGAGCAAAAAACACAGCATCAAATGATAAGTATAGCAAAATGTCTATCTCAGCTGCTCAGTGGGTGGCTGTGTCTATTGAGATCAGTTAAAAAGACAAGGTGGAGCCAACTGACATCTTGCAATCATGCTAGAAAACTGTTAATGGTTTGTTAAGTAGTTCTCCTATTGTAGCTGTTACCTGATTTAACCTTCCTCAAATGATCAAAAAGAAGAGGGGGGAAAGAAAAGCAGAAAACACCTCTTGAGTGAAGTGCTGCAAAAGCTTTATTGGTTGTGACAAGCTGACACTATTGAGACTGTGAAGAGTAAAAATGTGGCAGAAAGTGTGGCCTAACAAGCTATCACATGCTTTAAGCAGTGCAGGAGGAAAACCCTGTAATTGACAACATCGAACATGTACAGAAAGATCATGAAGAATTAAAGTTGATGAAATGCCCGTTTCCATCTGGGAGGGAAGGTCAGTAGAAACACTCAGGAAAATCAGTGTCTGGGAGAGATTTAGCATGTTGGGTAGGGAGATAACATTTTCCTCTCTGTTGGTACAATCAAGGTCTTTGTGCTGATTTTGGTAGAAGACAAAAGATTACATCTTGCACTCCACTGAATGTTCTGGAGTCACTTATGACTAAGCTGATCCTGTAGCAATTTCTATCTACTTTGAACTAACTAATATGAAGTACAGGCAGTGCAAGTCCACAAACAGAAGCCATACACACACATTGCACAAGCAGAGACTATGATGAACTCTGCTCTGACTCACCTTCAAAAACTCCTTGTTGTTGCAGAGGTAAGATCACAGCCAGGCACCAGAAGTGCAGTGAACATGTAAGAACTTTATGCCACAGTACTGAGTCCCAGACAAACACAGTCCTTGAGCCAGAGCCAGAGCCAAGATTTCAAACAAGAGAAGAATCACAGAAAAGAAGAATAAAGACTTCATAGGAGCGGGCAAAACACAGGGGGAAGACAGGAGAGTGAGAAAACATGGACGCTGTGTAGCCCTCAAGGCCTTACAGGTCAGCTTTTGCTCATTCTTGCTTTTCCTATCTTGTGTTAACCTTGACACCTTTTAAAGGGTTTAAGTAGGAAAATGATGACACCGTAGCTTTGGAACAAGGAAGGTTGGAGGCAGTTGCATACTGTAAAGCTGTGGTTATTTAATAACAAATCTCCTGGGGACTACGGCTTTCTCACTCCTGTAATAATTAGCAAACCAGTACAAGTGTGTTTTAATTCAATCCTCATTTCATAATCTTGCTCTCTACTGTATTCGTATTAGCTAAAGTAATCTGGACATGCTGGTTACCCCAAATACAAATTTCAGGTGACGGTACAGGTAATGAGCTGTTCTTGATCTAAAAATTATTTCTGCCTTGAGAGGCACTTTCTTATTTCACGCAGCATTTGTACATAGTGCAAATGTACATTTGTACTTCAGGATGCTCCTGAGCACAAGTGTTGTTTACAAGAGTTGATTTCATGCTTCAATATATTGGTGCTATTCCAAACTGCATTGCGAGACAATGGCCCAGGGACTCATGGATCAGGCAGGTACTAATCTCTTAAGTGCCATGTCATTGTTTAGCCTCACTGGGAACCAAACTGTCATTTCCAAGGAACCAGTTGATTGATTTTTACTTCTCTGTAACTATAAATGGCACTCAGACACCTCAAGAAACCCACAGCCTACTCTTGTGGAAGAATTAATGGAGTGAATGAGTTTCTGGTACAAAACAACTAAATCGACTCATAATGATGGGCTCTCTGAATTAAATCAGTGAAATTAAAGTCCTTACCAACTTCTGTTTGCCCTTTTCATGGAGAAAGAGAATAAAAGCTTTATCATGCAATGTCTATCACTAACCAATATGAAATGTATTTGAAATTCAGACTTGCCAAGAAAATTATCATATATAGAAAATAAGATAAGACAGTTACAAGTAATCTCAAATATTATAGACAGGAACTTTTCACTATCAATTTTTAAGCATTTTCCTATCAAAGACAGATTCACTTAAACTGCAGGGAAGTATCAATGTGAAATACTGAGGACATAGTACTTTAAGACCCCTTTCACTGGGGAAGGAGAACTGCATTCAGTGTCAGGAGATATGGATTTATATATTCCAGGTAGTTAACTACTGTGCCTGTTTTTAGATGATGATAATCCATGAACACAGTCTGCCAGGGAAGCGTTAGCTTCATTTCTGCCCTCACTGTCTAGACAACATTGCCTGTCCTGACAGTAGTTGGTAATGAACAGGTCTCTTTCACCTTCACTCTTTGAAAAATAGAACATACATAGCCAGAGGAAAACACAGATCATGGTTTCTGCTTTATCATCTGGATTTCTTATTCATGTGTAAATACAGTACTTGAGACAGGAACACTGCTCATATACACAAACCAGGCAGGCTGAGCTTTGAACTCAGCTGCTGGAAGAACAAAAATCATACAAGTAATTCACTTTAGTTCTCAAGGTTCTGCTACACTTATCTTTTCCGTGCAGCAAACCGTTTAGTTGAATTACTGTGGCACTAGTTGAGGCAGGAGGTGTTCCTAACTTTCCTGGGGTTTGGATGAATCATAGAATCATAGAATAGTTAGGGTTGGAAAGGACCTTAAGATCATCTAGTTCCAAACCCTCTGCCATGAAGGCAGAAGGCATCTGGATGGAGAGCCATTCCGTCTGTCTACCGCTGTCCATTTTGTAATCCAAAAAGTTTGAGATTAGACTTAATATTGTCTTTCATTCACTTGGAAATAATTTGCTATTATACTTATTCTATACTTTCCTGGGACACAAGGAAAAAAAAAGGCCTTCTAAGCTCTGCATGTTAATTTTCTAACAAGTGAATTCAAATAAACCTAATAATTTTCCCACCTACGAAGGAGGGATGCCAGGCTCACAGGGACAGAGTTTTAACAAGGCCACTCATGGTCCATATTCAACTAGTAAACTTAGCATTCATATGCCATCCATTTCTCCCATAGATGAAATGTGCAACTTTCAAGTCACTCTTACCTGCCTTTTGACCGAGATCCTACCAATTCAACCCATAACCCTTCAGAAAAGATCTTTCTTTAGTGCCACAGCATCACTTCCACTTTGATTTACTTAGTCATCCTCACCTAAGTACTGGTAATGATTTCACTGTTTGTGAGAAAAAAAAACAAAAACAAACTTGCTTGTAGCAGTGAAGTAAGCAAATGAGACATGAACTCTCAATCTTTTTCTCTGGTTCTGTTTCTTTCTTGAGCATGCTGCCATCAGAAACATCCTTGCACTTTCCTTTAGTTCTCATCTTGCTTTGCCCTTTTTTGTGACAAAGGGGGAAAGAGACAAAAAGGCAAAAATAACACTTTCTGAAATATCACTGTCCCTGTTTTGAAGAAAGTATAATTCCAGCTGCTACTTTTGCGTAAGAGAGATCAAGTGCATAACTTAGCTCCTTTACAGCTATATTTTGTTATGGAAAGACAACTGTTTAGTTATGTGGCTGCTTTTCTTTTTGAAACAGGGATTCAATAACTGGTAATGTAAGAATTATGTTATTAAAAAGAAAAAAAAAAAAACCCTCACTCTAGGATATCTCTTTTCTGCCCTCTGGCCTCTCTCAAATAATGTGCAGATAACAACCAAATCTGTGTTTCCACGTCTCATCATTACACAAAATGCTGAAAACTGAATTAGATCTGCATCAAAATGGGGTCATGGTAGCCTGTGGAAAATTTGATCTCTCATGGATTATCACTCTCCAATCTCCAACTTAATTTACAGCCACACATTAAATGCTACAATGCGTAAAAGCTTTTTGGTATGGACAATAACCAAGTGAACTGTTTTATTTTTGATAGTCAGTACCAACAATGAGATCTGCTCTAGTACCCACAGTGCAGAACACTCATGTAGGCTGTATTTCTTGTGGGCATTTATGACCTTGGGTGTTTGAAGGCACCTTGCAGCCTCATGTCTGACTGCAATTACAGACTTGAGAGTATGTGAAATGACAGAACCTTTGCTATTTGCCATCACTGAAAACCTACTTGGAAAGGAGCAACAAAATTCAGCTTTTCAAGCAGAGCTGAGGATATCCGCCCTCAGTGTCAAACTCAGCCAGTAGAGAAGCCCAAATTTCAAATGTTTACGTTATTTCCTGCTGGTCTGGTACAAAAATAGGGCAACAGACTTCAACAGGCTACCCAAAGGTAGCTCCTTCATGCAGAACTGTGTAATTTCATTTGTTCTACTGCATAATAGTCAAAGTTCAGTTTGTTTCTAATGTTTTAATTGCCTTATTATAGAATTCAGGATCCTAGTGAAAATTAGATAGCCTTTAAGACCAGTCCTATGCTTTTTCCTTCCAACCTTTCCCTTCTCCCTGACTTTTTTCCCTTTTCATTTTCCTCCCTGCAGCAATTTTCTGTCTGGGTTTCACATACAATATTTTTTCCCATTAATCTCTTTGATAATTAGCCATTAAATGTTCATGTTTTAATTTTAATTAGCATTACTTCCAAAAGAGACAAATAGAGAACTAATGCATTCATACTTCAGAACTGCTGTTTCAAATTGGATGCTTTTTGCATACAACCACCATCATATCAAAACTCTGTCTTCAGTTCCTTTAGGAAAGATACGTTTCGAACTAGATGAGCTAAAAAAACCTTAAAGGTGGGGAAGAGGGGAGAACAGAAACAAAACCTTTGATACAGCAAGATCCAGATCCCTATCAGAGCAACTGACACAGCTGGCTTAGGCTTTATTAGGCACCTTTCAAGTGAATAGCTGCTGACATTAGTGAAGTGCTTATTCATTTCACTATTAGTTTTCTTTTCCCCCGTTCGAATTCTTATATTTATACTAAAAGAAGCACCAATGTCACCAAACAAAGAAATTCTCTCCCAATTGGTTATTGTGTTAAGTAAGCTGAAGGTCAATCCTGCCCTTTAGCTCACCTAGTCTCTCTCCTTTTCTAGTGCTTCCCCACCTATTCATGAACAGTAAACTATTCTCCTTACAGTATCTGTTAGGCTAAGCAAGCCAAGTTCTTTTCAGGATCTGATCTATGCAGCAGGGCAAGCCTGAAGCACAGCACTGCATTCACCTAGCTCAGCTCACCCATACTTGCTTAGTCCTGCATATTTCCATTAGCACAGCAGTGTTCTTGTGCTAATTAGTGCTGCCACTCAGCACAGCTAAGTTAGCTGTAAGAAAATGCTGACACCATTGTATTGCTTTCAAATGTAGAACTAGTTTTACCATAGCTACTCAGGGTTCTGCACAGTGCTGCATTGCACAATGTATACGTACCCTTAACAACCTCTTGTAGAGCACGTTATCTTTGCCTCACTGTCCAACTAGTCCTTCCTTGCACTTCTTTCCTACCTCTATTGGAAATACTACACCAAATACAATATGAAAAATCAAATCTTCCTCCTCCCCAGCTACCATGTAGTCATTTTTCAATGAACTGAGGCTGTCAATATGGAAGAAAGAAGAGAAAATCCACTGTAATTCTTCCTTCCTTCTCTTTCCTTCCCCTACTATTTCTTACTGAAGCTTCCCAGAAGTCACATGAACAGCACAGCCTTCAGACTGAGCTACTGACATTAAAGAACAAAAGACAAAGGAGATTAAAAATGGTGTTCCAGCTGCAGACACAGTGGCAGCAATTGTCTGACTGGTTAAGTGTGGGATTTGTTCCCATTCCTATTTCTGCTCACATTGTGGGAAGACAAGACAAGGTATAAATGGATAATGTGGCTTATCAGCACTATAACAAGACTAGAGTCAGCTTTGTAGGAAGGAGGACACTTGCTGGTGGTGGAAAAGCTGCCATGGGGCCAGACTGCAGGAAAGAGGCAACTCCACTGAGATTATGCAGTTGAGACAGTGAGGTGCTGGACCTGACAGTAGTGAGAAAAGAGCCCTGGGAGTGCAAGGAATGCCACAGTGTTGCAGTGGCACAAGTCAGATTCACAAGAAGCTCCATCTGGGGGTAAGATTCAATCAGGTGAGATCATTGTGCTTACTACATCTTAGGGTGTAGTAAGGAGCTTGTGATATGGGACCTGGGCTGTACAAATTCCCACAAAGCACGTAGAAAGTATGAAAAGGCTGAACTAATGCTTCACACCTCATGTTATCCTCCAAGCCATAATCAACAGCAGTAAATCCTGTCACTGGTCCCTAAACACATGCCATTGTAATCTGTTCAGGCACATTTGCTCCATTTCTGTTACTCCAGTTTCAGACAAATGTTTCAGATAGAACACCTTCCCTATTCCACTTCTATTCCTCTGGGCACAGAACACCTGCCTATTACAATCCAAGGTCAGAATCTGGTGCTGCAATAATAAAGGATAAGGGTTCAGAAGAATTTCCGACTGATGGGAGGAATCTCCATCAGCAGAATGAGCTAGAGAAACATTTTTTCTCAGAGAAAGCTGGCAGAAAAACAAGGTTTCAGAGAACCGGGTTGTTACAGCAGCTGTATGGAATAAAAGTTGCATCAATTACTAGCAAAGATTTGAACCTGAGGCCCTCATCTTCCATGTAATTAACCCAGCCACTGATTTCTAGTAGCAGGCTATTAAATTACCCTGAGCTAACAAATATTTAACTGTGTATATAAACCACATGAGTTCTAAGAGAGGAACTTGATAAAAGGACATTAACTTTTTAAATGAAGTGCATTTTCCAGTGAGGAAAGAAAATCACACATATGGAAAAACCCACCTGATGCGCTTTAACTGCTGTTTGGAATCCTAAGACCAAACTCTAGGTGTTCTTTAGAGCCCAGTTACTCACTGCTGATCTCTTCCAAACTAAATATGATCAGTAGCAACAGTTCTATTTAGCGTTAACACGAATTATTATGCATGTGTCGCATAAGCAATTTCAGCTTACCATGGCATTTGGCTGAAAGCCTGATGATATTTTTTGCTTTTATAGTGCAGTATGTGAACATTCTCATTTTTTTTTCTATTTTTCACACTGTAAATTATTCAAGCTTTATTTCTTGGCCCTGGGAAACAGTACTATCCTGGGCTGCCATCCAAGAAGGACTTCTTAAAGGACTAACAAGTTTGGATTAACTCTGTAAGATATGAAGTCACTTGATTATTCTAGAAAGAGAAATAAAACTGAATTCAAATCACTTTAATTTCTCAATAAACATTCCTGCTGGCTGAAGTGCTTGGTGGTCAGCCCAGGATAAGTGAACTCTCAGAGCAAGTGCATCAGGGGTGCCTATGTCTGCCTCATATTGCCTTCTTTTAGCAGGAATAGGAAGTGCAAGAGGCCCATCTCCTAATGCTACTACTCTGTTCCTTTTGATCTATTCTGACACTTTCCTACAGTGATACAAGGATGCCAGAGAGGTACTTTTCATCAGGGACTGTAGTGATAGAACAAAGGGTGATAGGCTTAAAATGAAACGGGAAGTTTAGGTTGGATATAAGGAAGAAGCTGTTTACTGTGAAGGTGGTGAGGCACTTGCTCAGATTGCACAAAGAAGTGGTGAATGCTTCATCCCTGACAGTGTTCAAGGCCAGGACGGACAGAGCCTTGGGTGACATGGCCTAGTGTGAGGCTTCCCTGTCCCATGGTGGTTCCATCAAGGTTGGAACTTTATCTTAATGTCCTTTCCAACTCAAACCATTCTATGATTCTATGACTAGAAAGGCAAGTATAAAATGCCAAGGGGCACAAGCAAGAGAGGTATTATGGGTAAAAATTGTATGTCAACATTGGAACCTGTAAGAGTTCTTAGAAACTCTGATGATATAAACTTAAAAATCAAGGAAATAAACCAGCCACCATGTTTTTGCAGATTTGAGCTTTTCTGAGTACTCTCAGAGACAAATCCCAGATCTAAATGTTGTCCATATTACTGTTTTATGTTGTTAGGCATCTTCTTCATCTGCTTTTTCTAGAGCAGCTCATTTCAACAGCAAGTGAAATTATTTCTGCCTGCAGCAACTGGGATCATGTGGTATGGCACTTCTGAGCATAACTGATCTCTCCTGATGTGTACCAGCTGGGGTTCTGGGGCTAGCTCCAACTAAGGACTTAAATGCCTGGGGCAAGACTTGAACAGAAGTAAGGCTCCTAAATCCAAAGCTACAATCCAAAATACCCACAGAGAGCTGCTGCCCAGGATTAGAGGCATCTGAACTATCCAGCTATCCCCTTGCTTAACCTTAAAATTCCCTAAACACTTAGAATTCTGCTTCCGGATGTGTCCTGGAGTGCCCCAGCCAGAGCAATTGGTCAAGTCTACATTATTCCCCCATCGTTGAGTGTTTTACTGTGGTAGCAGTTCCAAAGCATGCCAACATACGAGAATTCTATATATCGATATATTATATATATGTACATATACATGTGTGTGTGTGTGTATAACCATATATTTTTTATATGATAGTTAAAGTACTCATCCAGGCAGTGTGAGATTCTGTCAAAAAGAGGAGTTTAAGGTTGAGCATTATGATTTATTCTGATGATCCAGATGGGTTTTCTGCAAGACAGATGTCTTTGATAACATATCTTTCCCTAGATCAAACCACAGTCTGGCATCCACTAACGTGAAAAAGGATCCTTCGGGATGAAAAGTGCTACGCAAATGTGAGTACCCTTTTATTATTGATGCTGTCTGTTTTCCACTCTGAAAGTAGAGAGCAGATTAGGCCCCAGATTGGTAACCATCAGAAATCTCTCTCTGGACCCTGGAAGAGAATTATTCAGAAAGGAAATGAAGCTGCTCAAAAAAATAAAGCTTTTGAATTAAAACCACAGGGTACAAAACATGGGGCTCCCATGCTGAGAAAAGCAGAAAATGGCAGAAAAAAACCCTGCACAACATAAAATAAACCACATCCAAAAGAGTGACAGACTCTGTTTTACAGACCAGACATTACCAGATACATTCAGCAGCAGCCTCAGTGATGTGTTCAATTACTGAGACAAGATTTTCATGCAAAGTGAACAGCTCAGTAAGTAATTAATTGTGGTGCAGATCCTTTGAACACTGAGAGCTGTGTTATGTTCCGGCTGTCACCACTTGTTCTGCAAAAATCAGAAGATTTTACATATCAGCTTTTGTTGAACAAAATTCCTTTCCGTTTTCCAGATGAAACTCAGACAGAAACAAGATGTGCTACAAAGAAAGGCTTTACTCAAGACTTTTAGACCAGCTTTACAGGTGCATTAGACAACTCTGTATAAACAAGTTATTAGTCAAGCTATGTTTTGGTGGCAGCTGTATCTAGGCTGTTTGTCAGGGATAGAAAGCCTGAAGGCTTAGTGGATGGGGCAGGGATCACAAGTAGGAAGAGGCTTTCCAAAGCAAATTGGAATAGCAATGTTTGACAAGAACTTACTGGGAATCAAACTGCAGTCAGACATACTTTTCTGAGTGCAGCTAAACTGCATTTAGAAGAGATGTCAGCTATTCATCACTATGTGATCTGCCACAGCCTCCTGCTGCCCTTCAGATCTCCTGACAGAGAGATCAACACTTGTTGCCCCTGGCCCCTAGTCTAATATGTACAAGTGATCACAACTAATACTGAAAATAAACTTTCCTTCATGGCTTTCATATTCCTAAGGTGATACTGACCTCCGCTAAGTTCCCAAGGTTTCTTTGGCTTCCTCTGTCATCCAGGTGCAGATTGATTAGAACACCTATGGATGCCAGACTCCTAGCTAGTACTAATCAGCTCACCATAGATTCTGTGATCATGTAGGAGCTGCACTGTGTGTTGCTATGTTTCCTTATTCCTCTAAAGCAGGGATGATCACGAAACCATCTAAGACTAGTGCTGAGAGGCAGCTTAGGAAACCATATTGTTTTCTGCAGTGGAGGCAGCAGCATAGTCCCATCAGTTTTCTATCTGAGTTCTCTGCATCCTCCTGAGTACAAGAAGGATTTTGCATTGTAACTCCAATACTCCCTGTAGTATTGGACTCACTACTTGTCAGGAACTCTTCACTATGGTTGGGTTTTTTTTGTATGTATATAAGAAATGTATTCATGTAAAGAATACCACATAAGAATGATGTTTCTGTAAGTTGGTCCCATACCCAAACAGGAATTCCTTACCTTTCCTTCTTTCTTTACCTGCTGGTTTTCCAGGTCTTTTTACACAGTATAAACCTTTCTTACAATATTCTTTCAGCCTTTCCAACATTCTTTTTGTCAGATCCTCTTAATTCTTTTTTTACTCTGTAGAATATTTTTAGTTTTTCCTTTGTTTTCAGGCTGCACTTCCCATTCACATTGCTTGCATTCCTTCCTTTCACATCCACTTGCCCTCTCATTATGGCCAACTCTACTGGATTTGGCTGTGATGAAGTTAACTTTCTTCACAGCGGCCCATATGGTGGTGTGTTTTGGATTTGGGGCTAACCCAGTGCTGATAACACACCAACACTTTAGCTATTGATGAGCAGTGTTTGCACTGTGTCAGGGTTTTCTCTTTCTTCCACTCTGCCCCCTGCAGTGAGTAGACTTACATAGGCAAGAATCTGAGAGGGGGCATAGCCAGGACAGTTGACAGCCAGGGGAGTGATGGAGGGGTTGCGTGGTGCTTAGCTGATGACTGGGATTAAAGCACAACATATTCCTAAATTATGTGGTCCAAACTGGAAAGGTTCAGGATTGCAAAGGGCAAAAAGTATTCGAGAAATTACACTTGTCTTTACAGAGCCATTGTCCCACCATTATCTTCTATCAGGATCTTTATTTCTAGCAGAGTAATTCTCTGATTCTAACAGAATAATGTTTCTGATGAAAGCAGAGTAATTCTCTCATAGTTGTACTGTCCATGGCATGTAAAAAGGCTTCTAACTATTCATAATAATTAAGAATCAGCAAAGTTATCATATCAGCTTCAGTACTTTCCAATTCTTCCCTACAAACCAAGAGTATCTTTCCATGATTTCAAGTGTTTACACTCCTATCTACACTAGATTTTACTAAGTGCTGTAATTTAGGGGTACTCTCTTACCAATCTGTTCTAGTTTAGTAAAAATGCAGTTAACTTTAATAATGGCTACAGGAATATCTGCAAATTCATGCGATTCCAAAGCTCTGTAGATTCCTTTAGGATAAAAATGTAAGGGGTGGTTGCTTGTTAACAGTCACAAATTGCATAGACCCCATTGGAAAATAAACAATATATATTACAGTGTTTTGTCAGCTTACCTTCTCCTGAATTTCCACCCAATTACAGAATTATGCTCTCATTGATATAAGCTTTGGGCAAAAATTACTAAACAGGGCTGGAGAAAGGTGATCCCAGTTACTTACAAACAGTAACTGTCATCTCATCGTAACCACATTAAATTTTAATTTACTGCTGCCAGCTTGTTAAGGTGCCAGTTCCACATCTCCTTCTTCATGAATTAAAAAGAATAGTCATGCATCTACTGCTTTTATAACTTCTAAGTTAATTCTGCAGCAGTTTGAGGTATGTCTTCAGTACTCTGCAGTCATACTGAACTCTTTGAAGTGCCCAGTGAATGGGAAATTAACATATCAGAGCAGCTTCACTAGAACCTAAGAAAATCCTCATTTAGAACACTTTAATCTCAACCATCTAGAAATATTCAGTGAAAGGAGATATGAAGTGACACCACAGCTTCAGAGCGCACACCAGTAATCAACATGATGTGATGTTTTTGCTATATATCTTCCCTTTGTGGAAGGTGAGAAGAGAGAGACAGCTTTTCACAGGGAGGCGAATCTTCCTACTTGGTTGTGACATGAAGGCTCCATCATCATGGAGCTAAGGATGACAGTGCCAGCAGAGGGGCATGCAGACAACTGTTTAAGTTTGTATACTGTAACTTCATCCTTCCAGCTAGAAGAACTTATCCTGAACACACCATCTGATATAGGGAGCACTATAAGCAAATACATGATGTCAGTCCAAGTTCCCATACTTTCGCTATAGGGATTATGTTTTGCTCTGGAAAGTTTAGAGACTCAAGGTTGTTTAGTTTAAGACTGTTTCACTATTACCAATATTTGCTGTTGTTGATACCATAAAGAAGAGAGTATTCAGATCATTCAGATCTGACTTTAAGAGAAAAGACTTTATGAACACCCTCCAGTTTATTCATTTGGTATGACAATATCCTACCTGGTGCCTTGGATTCATCATGCTGATGCTGATCACAAGTCCTGCCCTGCTTATGTCCATCGTTTTGTTTCTGTAACAAAAAAGACAGCCAATTATTTCTCTGTTACAATACTACTCAATATTTTACCTGGGATTTTTATTATGAATAATTCCCTGGTAGCAAAGTTTTCTGTAGTGTACGAAATCCAGTCAGAATCAGTAAGAATCTTTATTACCATGGTGTTCAGGGGCTGCACACAGCCTCTGTGAGCAGTGTGCCTACTGTACAAGGCTAATAATCTATGAGTTACTGTACATTCATAACTGCCAAGATCAAATGCTACAAACCTTCAAGAACAGCAACATAAACAACAGCATTATTCTCAAGCAGACTTCCAATGGCGAGTATGCTTCTGAAGTTAAACAAGTTTTGTGGTGTTGTTTTTTAAAGTAGAGATGCCTTACCAAAGTAGAGCTATAGCACACCCAGGTCTTTTCACGCGCTAAGCTTTTCAAACGTCAAAGTAATTTAAAAAAGCAGCTCACGTATTAACCAAAGTCTAGCAGGAGGAGGCATCACATCAGTACATCAAAATTGCCTCAAGTAGAAACCACACCAAACCCCTGCAAATCTCACTTCTTGACGGTAGTTTTCCAAGGCTTCTGCATGCACAAGCTCAACAGAGCTGCAGAAGGTGTCCACTAGGTGGCAGATTTTCATCCACTGAAGGAGGCATTAAATTTACCTCTCAAAATCTGCTGGCAAGACCCTTACTTGTTATAGCAGATGGACTTTTCAACTTTACCTGACTACTTCTATAATACTTCAAGAAAATGTAATATGAAGAGAGACAAAACCAGTTAGAAAACAGGTTCTTTGTCATGTCCTTCACTTGGGAAAAAGAATATTCTAGTTTGTCATGTTTTATTGCTTTATAATTGTCATTCCTACTTAAATCACTTTCCTTTGTTCAGACTGCATAATCTAGTAAGTAGCTTTTTTCAGTAGAAGAGAACATTACTTGGGTGCATGCAAGTAAGGTCCATGACATTATAATATTGACTACAGGGTATGAATGTAAGCACACAAGGATGAACAGAACAGTAAGATCTTTCAGAAGTCTTAACTTCAGTCTCTGCTCCAGTAAAGATATTCTCTACTTAATCTTACATAAGTTAGCTGGAGCAATGGTAACAGTCTAGTTCCGATATCATACATATAAGTAGGGACTACAATCCCACTAAAGATGTTTGGAGAATAGTTGAGCACTTTGAACCACTCTGAACACAATGTGGCCATGAGCACTCTAGCACTTGAGCTGCAACTGCTGAAACTCCCCACACATATAGCCACTACAGTAGATGTAGCTTTAGAGGAGTGCATGTGTAGTTAAACACACTCAGTGTGGCTAACACGGTCACAGCTGGTCCCTTCAGGTATTTTAGATTATACAGGCCCATCAAAAATTATATTTCACTATCTCTGAGTGGCAATAAAACTATACTTGGTAAAATCCCTCCAAGCTTTCAAGCCAGCCTTCAACTAATGTACAACAGACTTGCCCAAAGCAAAATTTAAATGAAATAGACCATTAGGTATGTGCTGTAATTGTTTGTTGCTGTGTATCGAGACTCTCTAACCACTTCTATAAAAAACAAAAACCTTAGGTTTTATTTTTACTGTCCCATCTTTGATTGGAATACTTACAAGTGGCCTGCTACTTCTGAGCTTCTAACACACAGTGCCTTTGTACTATTCCTTCTGCCAAGGGTACTTGTTTGGCTTAATCTAAGTGAAGATCTATTATGACTTTAATAAAAAGCATGTTCTATGTAGTCCTCTTGCCACAGTGATACAGAAAGTGTGGGTTTGTGCTTTACAATTTCCTCAGCACAGGTATGCATCCAGAGGGTAATGTTTATTCTACCTGCTACTAATTAGGGAAGTTGCAATTTGCAGCAGAAAATGTCTATGTTCTTCTATCTCACTGAGAATCTAGGAGACACAAGAATTAAACTTTCCTATACTAATAACACTTCCCAGTAGGTTTTAGCATATATTCAGTATTAATCAGTAGAAAACCCGAACTTTAGGATCACCTCTATTTTTCCTTTTCTTTTCCATCTGCATATTCTTTTCTGTTCCCCTGCTTTTTGGTTCCCTTATTTTCCATCACCTAAATAATACAAATTAGACTAAAATCTGTGTTTGCCACTAAAACCTACTTTTGACAACATGCATAATGACATCTATATCTTAATGTATAAGCACTCATGCTTAAAGCAAGTTTTCATGCAGAACTTGAGCTCTCAAGTTGGTTAACATTTGAAGGCTTCACTTTGAAACTGTAAGATTATTTTGACATTACTTTTTAAAAACTAAAGAGTCAGAAAGAGATTATATTAAAATAGAGAAATATAACCCATTCCTCAAAAAAAAGAACAAGAGATCCGTAATTTTCAGTCACTATTTGAGCAGTTTTTAGGCTTGGAAAGAGAGCATTGTGCCAATCCACAACGCTTTTACACCCAAAATCTTATCCTTTCAATGATAACAGAGGTAAAAAGCTCCCTTTCAGTGAACAAGCACATTCTCAACATGTCATGTGGGTTAATTACTCTTCAAATGCACAATATCCAGACTATGAACCCAAGCATTTGATACTCCTAATTTAGAGCATGCATTAATATCTAACATGGCACAATTCTGCTCTTAACTGAGGTTTCTTTGAGCTATTTCTCCATAAATATTTAAAGCCAAACAGGAACCTACTGTCTGTGCAATCTGTCCTACATCCTTCCTTGCATTGGGCTTCATTCTTTAGGAAGATCCTTGCCAGGAATGCTCACCTGCCTACTAAATCTGAAAAACAGCAATTCAGATTCTATCCTTTCTCTATAACCCTCCTTAAAGGCAGAGCCAAGGTATTGCTGCTCTGGACAATGCTTTCATTGCTACACAAAGGCATTTCAGGCTTCTCAGACAGCATTCTGAATAGTCACTTCGAAAGAAGCCTTTGCTTTGCTACAGTCCAAATCACCCTGCTTAGATGAAAGCAAGCTGTCAAAAGCCAATTCCCCTTCTAAAAGTCAATACCTGAAATAAGGTCAGTGACTTAGAAACACAAGATATTTCTTGTTGCATCCAAGAAGCTGAAGTATGCCTTCCCTGCCAGTCAGTCTCTTGACAGTTTTAATGCTTAGTCCAACAGCTTCTGACAATCTTGTTACCTCCTTTGCAAGCAAAATGCCAGAGGAGGCAGTTTCAGATGTTAGGACAGTTGCACTGAATATAGTTTACTCTAAAGAGGCATAGTCTTGAGTATCTAGTTTCATTGCAAAAGGTTACTGATAAATAACAGTGATGCTCTTGTAATCCCTATACAAAGTCTTTTAAGGTCCATTATAGTATTCCCTTATTATCTCAAACTTAGTGTTAGATCTTTAACTAGAGTAGAAGATACAACAGGCTACGATACTTCACAAAGGTGGAGCAAGAGAAAACCTATCTGAATTTTACTTGGGAAAATTAACCACTGTCATGGGTTTAGCAGTAGCAAACAGAGGTGGGAGTGAGTGAGCAAAGTGCATGGCTGACTGGACTTCAACCACAACAACCACATAAAAATAAATTAGTTAATAAATAGCCTAATATTTCAGTAGAGGTTTTCTGGTTGGTTTCAAATGATGTATGACAAGATGTAGTTGCCCAAGGGAGAATTGCCAAAATGGTGCAACACAACAATTGTTCTCAGGTACTTGGTAACACAGCAATTATAGTTGCAAGGACTAAAGTAGTAGCAGGAGGTAGAATCTATAAAGCCTAGCACCCAATAGATACCCATCACCCCCATTGCCTGCTCAGCATACAATTCATCTGGAAGGATTAGTAAGACTGGCAGAACATGATAGGATGCAAACTCAGTAGTGTAAACAGCATTAGTTCAAGACAAAAGTGGATAAATCCTCTTTCACTGAAGTGTAACCAATAGGGAATTAATCAATTTTAAAAGGCATCAAATTTTCTAAGCTAATTCCTATGCCACAGCATATCCTATTTAACACTACTAAGGAGCAGCTACCTCTAAAGCAGCTGGTGTTCACACCACTATTCCAAACAGTGAGCAAAGACAGTTCTGGCGACAAATGGCAGCAAACTCCACTGTGATTACACCAAGGGACACACAGCATGCTTCAAGTGAATTTTTCAAAGAGCTGCAATATTTTAGTAAGGAAGAATCCTTGGTTATTAAAATCCTAACAAGAAAAATCAATGCAGTACATTGTATAGTATTCTCATTTCTTTCCCAACTATCTGCTTTGTTTGAATCATAAAATTAAACAGATAAAAAGGGTCACAGCTAAGTCTGATTTTTATATTCCATAACAGACACTTCATCAACAAATAGTTGCTCTATACTGGATGCTGTACATGCACTCACATGCTCTTTTTAGAGTACACAAATGGCATTTGAAAAATCCAGATCTGATACAGGCAACAAGCTGCTTTCACATATCTCAGAATTGGGCAGCGTGTTGACAAAAAGGAATGGTTTGCTCTGTGTTCTGTTTCTGTGGCAGCTATAACCTCTGCCAGATAGAGCTGTACATGAAAACCACAGTCAATGGTAGGAAAGAGTTGCTTGATTTTTCCCATCCTTCAAATACTGCTCTCATTTCTAAGACCACTCCAGTTGTTAAATTTGGCACAACAAAGCCATCCAATAGAAAGTAAAGGGTTTTATACAAATAGCTTAGAAATAATAAGATTTGCTGAAAAGTCATGAATTATGAAACCTTGGGCTTATGGTTCCTTGAATTTCTGGATTAGGAATATACTCCTTTCAGTCCTTCGCTAATGATGCAGCCAGGACTGATGCACAGCTCTCAGGGTCCTTAAGACACCTAATGGCCCTCACCAGCCACCTCTGAGCCTCTTGTCCATGCAAACTCTCCCCACTAGCCTGGGAACTGAATTTAAGCTCTGGTCTTTACTTGGCCCATGCCTGAACAGTGTTGCAGGTATTCTGTGCCTTAGAGCTTCCTGCCTTGACACTATATGCTGGAGATCACTGGACTACTAGCTAACCAGCTGACCTCTGTTCTTCCTTTGGTGGTAATGTGGTCTTCCTCCCTTGCTGTCATCCTGGGCTCCTGACTTGCCTGTTTCTGCTGCAACCTGACAAGAGTCTCACACCACAATGGATTTATGCTGCAGCTGTAGTAGAAAGAAATGTTAGCTTTTTCCCTTTTGGTGCTTGGTCTCTTTGCTGAAGAGATGCTTGTTTCATGCTAATATCTGACTGTAAATGCATGAATTTAACATTGCACAAAGAGTAAAAATGGGCATTTAAGGCTCAGTGATTCTCAAGAGCAGGGGAGGAAGGGAAGTTGCATAGGATAGAACACAATGACACACTTATCAGCATTTTCAATTCCAAATGAAATGGAAAAAGCTGTCTTACATCTGTGCCTGTAGAAGGCAAGGATTATTTAATGTATGAGCAAGAAATATTTAGTGGTGTCTGAAAGCCGCATATGTTTTTTCTTATTTATGAATACACAGAAACCAAAGTACATGTCAATAGTTTTGCAATTTTACACTTAATGTAATTACTCTTACATTACAAAAAGGTTTTGTTGTAAACCATCAAACAAGCAGTATGTAAAGATTTACCTTACCACTTACCAGATACAGGCTAAAGTCATTAACCTGGACTTAAAAACCCTTAAAACAGTTGTAGTTTTTCTGACCCATTCAGCTGCTTTTGGATTATAATGGTACTTGCTCATCTGAATACCAGAGAAAACAATTTCATTTTCTGAAACTTATTCACTGGAATCTAGCTTTGCTAAGTAGCTTGTATTTTATTTCTTATTTCTCCCCTGATACAGGAAGCATTTTGCCTTTTTCTAACAATGGTTGGGTAATTCAAGAGTAGAAAACATCACATTCATTGAAATGGATATACAAAACTAAGTTTCAGGAACAGCTTTGTTGGTTTTCTGATACGTAGCATGAAAAGGGACATAAAATTCTCACTCCTAAGAATTCATTTATAACACTGAATGCAATACTGTGCCAAACAGATTTCTGACAGATGCTATTTGAATTCTAGTTCAACAGCCTGTGTATGTACCTCCATTGCACAAAGTTAAATAGCAACAGGATTTCTGATTGTTTCAATTTTACTTTGTCAGAAGTTTATTCCTCTTTCTTCAGTTTTGAGATAGAAGTTGTTTTCTGCTCTATTAAAAAGCATCCACTTTTTAAAACAGAAAACACCTGAATCTTCTGCCAAAACTGAATTAATGAAACTACATTAAGAATCAGCCTCCTTAGTAAGTTCCCTTTACTGGTGTAATGCAACAGATACACCCAAAATACTGCTGAAACAGGTAAAAGAAGAAAACAAATAATCACTTATTTTTGGATAACTCTCCAGTGCTACAATACCTTCTATACTCCCTTGCATACCTTTCCTGTGTAAGCTCTATTAGAAGCAGACTGCATTGAAGGCAGGTCTTCTCTTGATTGAAAGGTAAAGCAACATTGTGTAAACACCAATTCAAGCAGCACATATAGCTCTGTTTCAGAGACAAGTGTCAATATGTCTTATGTATATGTGTCACAGAAAATAAAATCCATACAACTGTGTCATTCAGAATTCTTCACACAAGCACGCATCTGCTGTGGCTCTGTAGTTAAAATCCCCTAAGAAGTGTTGTATCTTTTCAGGCCAGAAGACTCTTGCAATTACCATACCAGAATTTGCCTGCTATGAACCACTGAATTTTATCAGCCGATTCCTTTATAAAGCCTATATCCTCCAGCAGAGCTGGTTGTATCTTATATAAACAGAACATAAAAAAAATCTTTATTGAAAGACTTCAAGGAGATGAATTTAACATATTCATAAAGAGTTGTTCCAGCAGTTAATGAACATCTTTAGTAATAATTTGAGTCTAATTTCTGTCTTTGATATAGCTTTGTCTGGTAGATTAAAGAGCAATTTTTCCCTAGGATCATACATATACAATCCAGGCAAGCCACCTCCAATGCATTAATTTTCTTCTGTCACCTTTTGTGATACCAACAACACCCTACTTATGTTGAATATTCCAACTGAGGTTGGAAGACACCTCTGGGGATTGCCTGGTCCAATCCACTTAAGCAGGGTGAGCTGGAGCACGTTTACCAACACTGCATCCAGTTGACTTTTGAGTATCTTCCAGGATGGAGACTGAAGAGCCTCTCTTGAAAACCTGTTCCAACGTCCCACCATGGTTAAAAAGTGCTCTCTTTTCTTGTCTTAAAGTTTGTACTCCTTGTTTCTTGACACTGGTCACCACTAAGAGTCTGGGCCCAACCTTTTTACACTATCCCATCAGACTGTATATGTTTTAATAAGGTGTTCCTTGAGCCTTCTCTTCTCCAGGCTGAACAATCTCAACCCTCTTCCTCATAAAAAAGCTGCTCTTGTGGCCCTTGATCAGTAGCTGCAGGATGGCCATTTTCTGTCTGGGTGGATAATTCAGCTCCTTAAAGCAACGTAAATTTAATCTTTTCCTGAAGCATTGACAATTCTAAACTAATGTTCCTACTGGTAGCACTTTCTTAGATGTTTGATGTGTAGCTCAAGACTTGAGGTTAAGTATCTCAAACAGACATCTATGAAGATATTTTCCCACAGGTTAGAGTGACCAGAAGGCTTTTAGGGGGATCTAGTTTGCAACAAATATTCATATTGAAAACATCTTTTATACAGATGTGACTGCTCTCCTGCCATTTAACAAGAAGCTCTGTTTACACAGGAAAAGTGAACTTAAATACTTGGCTACTGTGTGGAAACCTGACTGCCAAATTAAAGCATTTCCATGGAAGTAGGAAGTATTACTATAATTCCTTTAAATTGCTTTTCTTTCTGTCTCCAATGATATTTTTTTCAACTCAGTTTTACCACTGTTACTATGAGCAGTTAACCTCAGAAAAGAAAGCATTACTGCAAGCAGTGCTGCAGGCAGCAACTAACGTGTAAATCAAAGTAGTTAAAGTAGGGCTAAGTGACCGCCTATGTAAAATATCAGCAACTGTCAGCACTCTATTTGTTCTATATTGTGTACTTTTAGCTCTGCTGAGTTACTACACTGCCTTGCCTAGACTTAAAATTATTAACATGGGCATTAGTGAATAATTGTTCCAGAATAAGCCAGGAGCTATTGCAAGCCAAACAACCAGGAGTTATTCCAGAACATGTGTGGTAAAACGAAGTTTGTAGACAAGTTTATAGCATGGTTAGGAAATGTTATTGAACAATTCTTGATGGAGACACCGTCTCTACTGCTTCCATTTAATGGAATCTTCTCACTGAGGAAAATGATGCTAAACAGGAAAGATGAACACTGTCAATTTACCTCTGAACAGAGCAAATGACCTAAACCAACTAAGAACCCTTCCATGTGTATTGATAGTGTATTTTATATGTACACAGAAGTGCCATAGGCTCCAAAGGAATGCCTAGTTTTCAGCAAGCAACTCATTCCTGCACTGCTGTGGGAGAGGAATTGACTAAAATAATATGCTATGGCTGGAGATTAAAATACACGAGGTCTCAGAAGCTTAATAAATAAGGTCCCTCAGAAATTGGTAAGGAGAGGGGAGAGAAAGGTCTCAGTGGCACCATGGCTCCCAACCTCATATTGAGGTTGGACTGTAAGAAATTGAATGTTATATGATTGGTTTTGTTTGCTTGTTATATTTTTACCTTTTGTTTTAAAGCCTGTAAAGATGTAACAAAACCCGACACTTAAGTAAAGCTCTCAATTTCAAAAATGTCCCTTTAAATTGCATAGCTACTTTGTCATATTCTGTCAATTTTCACATGAAATCAGATTCAATTCCTTGGCACCAACAACTCACCATCTGATAGCTGCAGTAAAATACATCAAGTATTTAAGTAAATGAGATGCTGATAAGAAACAGAGAGTTGTATAAACTTGGGCAGCAATTCCTCAAGGTCTGTCTACTGTTTCTTGGAAAGATTTGAAAGCCCAAAGGAAATAAGGTTTACTGCAGAAAGTAAAAAGGCAAGAAGACAGAACTAGGAAAACAACATGAAGGGCTCATCCGGACAGTGAAAAAGCACAGTAAAATCTTTGCCATCTGGTAAGGAGGGCAACACGAAAGGACTGTGGAAAAGAGGAACAGCTTAGTTTCCATTGAGACAGGTGGTCAGGAAGATAAAAACAGATATCAAAGATGCAAAGCTTGGAGGCAAGAAATAAATCAGTGGATACTGTCAAAGATTAAAAGATTTACTTATCTTTTCCAGGTTAAAGAAGTCAGATTTAAAGAAAAACCAACAGTTAAAAGAGCAGGAAGGAAACAAGGAGGCAAGAGACTGGGATTTCTGGATATTTCACATGATTTTATTACTTATGGACAATTTCATTGTATGCGTATTAATTTCCAGTGGGAAGAAGAGGAGCTACAGTAATCAGTATTGCACATTAAGAGAAGCAAAACTCATTTTAGGCCTAGACATTGCGATTAACCTCTAACAGTGATTGGGCATGAACAAAAATAAACTAATTACCTTTTCTGGGCCACTTGGTTTCTAACACAGTTACTAGTGTGATCCCAAATGTGAACTGAACTTCAAGTTCTCAATGTTCATATTTTCCTTTAATACTTTTTAAATTCATTAGGTACAACTGAACTTGAGGTACCAGAAACTGAAAGGAACCTCTGCAGTTTAACACTAATAGGATACGAACAAGCTGAAATAAACCCCAGAAAGGTTGCGAGAAAAAAATATAGATACCTATAACCCCTGCATAAAGCATTATTAGTCACCAGTTTTCCTGAGGGTCCCATTACAACCCTGCCAAAATTAATTACTAAGGTTCAGTATTAAGCTAAATCTGCAAAGTCTTTTGAATCCAGCTGTACTGGAAGCTTTCCTGGACCAACTAAAACTCAGAACATTTTGTCCCAACTTATACCACATAAATGTATTGTAAAACCTGAAATTAATTCTTTAAGAGCCTGCCTACTGCAATTTTTCTAAAGCCTTATTTAACAAAGGAGAAACAAATGTGCACCTTCCCAATGATAGCTAAATCCCTGATAAAGAAAAGAATGAGATGTATTAGAGGTGGAGGGAAAGCTGGAATTTACTGTTCTCTGAATTATCCTAAGCATTTTGATCAGAAACAGAACATTTTACAGCATCTCAGTTATCCCAAGAAGGCACAGACATATGCTATGCTGTTGCAGCTTGGCCTTCAGGACAGTTTGTGCTGTGCATATCCTTGGGCCACACAAGAAACTCAGCCATGAAATGGTAATAGAGGGGCCTATAAGGCAGCTCCCATTTAGCAACAGCAACTGCACCACCTCCATGTCCTTGCCTTTGTCTACAAGTGTAGCAACAAGTTCTTATGTGAGCTTTTTGTCTGACAGCAGAAACGACAAAGTTGTTTTCTTAAGAAAAACCTGTAAGAGCTCAAAAGGCCAAAATGCTGGATAACCATTTCATGGATGGGATCTGCACAGTGTCCCGTTCCTTGATAGGAGACCTGTTGATGATCTTAAGGTCCTTTTCAACCCTAACTATTCTATGATTCTACGATGCCATGTAAATCAGTGTTCCCACCATCTGAAAGGATGCAATATGATCTATATTTTTCTCCCTTTCTTTATAATTTTAGCGCAAACAAATGATGCTTTAAGAGATACTTTATGGAGTCTGAGAGCCTCTCTTTTTGGGGTCATAATAAAAACACACCACTTACTGCAACAAAACTGTAAGAATATGTCAGTAAGAACATGATAGGTCAGCAGTGGAAGAGCTTTGTTTAAAAATTCAACATAATACCTAACACAACTTTAATTGAATTATTATCTGCCTTCAGGACAGTCAAATTCACTTCAGATAAGTGACAAGTTGTCAACATTTCTCAGTTCTACACAGAAATGCCCATGATTTCACCAAACCTAAATCACAGGTTTTGCCCTGTGGAAGAAAAACTTTATATGAAGCTCTTCACTAAAATCTCATTCACTAGAAGATCAATATTAACTCTGTTGAGGAAGCTACAATGCATACTCAGCCTCCAGAAGTTTTTGAGTAAGACCTGCCCTCTTTCCCAGCTTAATTTTCTGCCAGTGTTCAAAGCCAGGTTGGATGAGGCTCGGAGCAACCTGCTCTAGTGGAAGGTGTCCCTGCCCATGGTATGGGGTTGGAACTGTTGGAAGCTTTTGAAGTCCTTTCCAGCCCAAACAATTCAATGATTGATCAGTGGAGAAGGAAGGAGGTAGACAGTCTGTGAATGATCAGGCATAGCATAATATACTGGATTCCACTAGGGAGAGCATTTTAGGAAGAAAAAAATACCATGCATTATATTTGGTTGCTTACAGGACCTTGTTGCCCGCTTCCCTCTCAGTGGTTCTGTAACTTCATGCTTATGCCTTTCCTGCACCAAACCAGATTGTCCATTTTTCCCTTTTTGCAAGTGCTGATGCAATACACAGTCTTTTACTACTTGGAAACCTCCTGTACATGCCTGCAGCTATAAACCTCAATATACATGGCACAAGACAGAAGTGCATCAGTCCCCCAGTTAGAAAGTAGCTTCTTCCTCAAGATCCCTAATAGCAGCTCACTTCTGCATGAGGTTTGGCATTCCAGCCCTGCAGCAGTTTTCCTTCCACCAGATTTCTTTTAAATAACTTTCAGTTTAACCTGATATTAACTGTCACTTTGGCATCTGAATTTTTTTCCAATTTTATTTTTGCTCACAGTCACTCTTTTTATTTAATTTATTTCTCAGCCTGTGCACTTTTTCTTAGGTGCCAGCATTTTTTTCCTTCCAGAAAGTGTGGTACAATATGTGTTTTAAGTAAAGTAAGTATTCAAGCATCCTATCAATGCTAATGCAAGTCAAGGAAGACATAGGCAATACAAGTGCTCAGTGCTGTACCAGAGCAGCATTTCAACTATGTAGTTCAGACAAACCTTGCTCTCTTCGACTTGACAGATAACAGCTTCCAAAATACAAGTTTGGGTCTATGCCAGATTTCTAAGTGTGAACATTACCACATTGGACAGCATTCAAATACAGGTTTTTCTTTGGATCCAGCTTCTTCTGTCTCAGTAGTGAGTTGATCAAAACTCTGGAAACACAAACTCAAAGTTTGAGAGGATAAAAGTGCACCTCAGGCCAACAGTCCTGTAATTTCTTCATAATTCTGTATTTAGGGAGAAGCCATGTGCCCTTTCACAAAGTTTAACTGTTCCCCTGGACACTATTCTATTTAACAGTTTCACATTACAGCTTTTGTAGCATTCCATATGGCTCCTATGAGTCACCTGTGTCTCTTGGCCTGGAAATGTACACTGAAAACAAGTTCCTCAATGGATTTTCTTTCTCATTATTAAGGCAGGCTATCCCCTGACTTGGAAATCAGTTCATAGACTACTTCACCAAACAAGAAAATTATTTTTCATACAGTTTCCCAAGAATAACCCACTTGAAGTAGTGCGTGCAGTTCTGGTGTCCTCAACATAAGCTGCTCCCCAACAAGGAGCTGTTGGGGCAAGTCCAGAGGAGGCCATGAGGATGATCGGGGCTGGAGCACCTCCTGTATGAAGACAGGCTGAGAAAGTTGGTTCTGTTCAGCCTGGAGAAGATGCATGGAGGTCTCAGAGCAGTTTCCAGTATCTGAAAGGGGCCTATAAATATGTTAGAGAGGGACTCTTCATCAGGGACTGCAGCAATGGACAAGGGGTGATGGGTTCAAACCAAAACAGGGAAAGTTCAGGTTAGATGTAAGGAAGAAGTTCTTTACTGTGAGAGCACTGGGGTACTGGAATGGGTTGCCCAAAGAAGTGGCAAATGTTCCATCCCTGCCAGTGTTCAAGGCCAGGTTGGACAGAGCCTTAAGTGACATTGTCTAATGTGAGGTGTTCCTGCCCATGATAGGAGGGTTGGAACTGGATGATCTTAAGGCCCTTTCCAACCCAAACCATTCTACGATTCTATGATGATGATTCTAAATACTCAGTCATTTAAAAGAAGCCCCAAACTACCAAGTTACTGAAAGTGTTGCTTCCTTGCCCAGCAATAGTTTTCTAAATACCTGTTGCTGTCTGAATACCTGGTGTCTGAGTGTCACCACTGCAATCTAGGAGGCTCTTCCCACATTTCTGAAAAGTCCAGGTAAAACCCACACATTGATATTACTTATACCCTTATTCTGCTTCCTTGTTTTTTTCATCTCAGCTTTCAGTGTGATGCCTTTTGAGGCTGCGCTCAGCTGTTCTGCAAAATACCCAGTGAGGATAAAATCTCTCTATATATTTATGCAGTTATATACATACAAGTATGTATATATAAACCCACACAACTATACACAAACACCTGGATGTAAAGTTTGACTGCTAGGACTTTTCAAAGGCCATTTCATATCTTTCTGTGTTTAATCATTCCTGCCCACACTGACAGGTAGTTCCAAATTAATATCTTCAGATCTTGCATCGCTACTGGGTACACTTGTGAGGTTTTTCATTTCCTCAGAATTAAGTGAAACTGTTCAGAGACAGTGGAAGCTAATTGTGTTTTCCCTTGAATGACTGCTGCTGTTGCCTTGATGCACTGTGAATTTCTTATTACTCTTTGTACTGGTCCACTCAACTCCACAGTGTAGAGCTACCCTGTCTAACTTGACTCCTTTCTTGCTATTTCATCCTTGTCAGTTGAAAATGGTTTTCACCTCTACTGTAAAACTGTGAGCAGTTTTTAGCTCTGGCAGCTGTTGGCTGATTTCATAGAATTATAGAGCATATAGAAAGCTCTGGGTTGGAAAGACCTAAAGATCATCTAGTTCCAAGCCCTTTGCCACAGAGAAGGACGCCTCACACTAGACCATGCTGCCCAAAGCACTGTCCAACCTGGTCTTGAACACTGCTGGGGATGGAGCATTTACCACTTCTTTGGGCAACGTGCTCCAGTGCCTCACCACCCACGGAATAAAGAACTTCTTGCCCACAGCATGTTCTTTTTTTGCAGGGGTCTCAAACTTTGTGGTTTATCTAATTTTGTATTAATACATCATTAACGGGAGAGCTTTCAGATTTGCCCACACATTAGCTGTTGCTCAGAGGTATTAGTGATATCTTCTGTTGTATCATGATGTTAGGCCTGCGTAGCCTTCTAAGCACAGCTACAATTACTCTTGCTTTTGTTTATTTCTTCCTGGCCATACTGACTGCTGCCTTTACAACTGTCTATGATGTAGTGCAGTGTTATATTCCCTCTCATTGACATGAACAGAGAAACTGGAAACAATTATGTAGGCATCTAAATCTCAGGATTCCAGTATTTTAGCTCTGTTTTTTTATCATCAATATCCTATTTACTCGACAGCATAGTCACATAATGGCAGACTTCTTTCAACAGCTTCTCCCTTCCCCTTTATTCTATCCCTTTTATGCTGTTTATGCAGTAAAACACAAAAAATAGGGATACCCAAAAGAATCATGGTAGCAGTCTACCACTATGGGAGAAGGGGTTTGCTGTGGGGCAAACAGACCTATAGTGGAAATGAAACCACTCACTTTAGTGATGGTAGCTGAAGTCATTTTCTGCAGAGTTATTTCTCACATTACCTCTGTGCTATTTTGCCATGGGGGTAGCCAGCCAGTCAGAGACACATCCTCTTTAGGCTGTTATGAAAACAGCAAATTCCACCATTGGTTTTCCACTGGGAGTGAATGAAGTGCTCAGTAAACAGAATGGTCCCACCTAAGGCAAGTTTTATATTATATTGAGAGGTAACTGCCATTCCCTTGCTGTCTTTCATCAGTTCACAGTATATGAAACAACAAAACTGGTAACAATTTACATAACTTTCATCTTGAAGCATCCCAAAGGCTTTACAGGGATCATTTTCCCTACTGTTAAAACACAATAATCTTTAGTACCCAGTAACACCATACAAAATTACAGGACAGGAAATGGAACACTAACAAAAATCCTATTCCTAGACCAAGTTAGAAGGTATTTAGCTACATAGTGAGCAGATTTTAACAGAGGGCAAATGTCTACTGTTTTGAAGAAGTAAATTCTCTGCACAACCTAACAAAGCTCTCCTACCCATGTGCTTCAAAACTGCTTGAGACATTTATATCTTGGAATCAAAACCATGTTCAAGCTTCACAGACTATGCTTTCTTAGGCTGACATTAAACTATTTTATACTGTGTTTTTTTGAGGACATGAGGAAACTGTGTCAAAATCGACAGCCATTTGCTGACAATCATTCAATGAAGCATGATATGCAGACTTTGTACATAATGCACTGTCACTATCCTGAATATATTATAAGCACAGAAATAGCAATGCTGGTGAAAACAGCAGCTTCTTCCTTAAGACAGAGGAGTAACAGCTAGAATATTTAAGTGCAGCACAAACATAACAGGTACTAAAATTCCTTGAGTGCAGAAGGACTATCACAATATAAAGATATTATGAAGTCAGGTTTACCTGCATCAGGGTCTGTTTGATCGTTATTCTTCTGGATTGTTTCTGTTTTAGTAACTGAATGTTAGTGACTGCAAAGAGATTATGAAGATGTAAAGATGGGTAATACAAATAACGAGATGGATTAGCATTAGTGAGAAAGGGAAAAAAAGAGATAAAGGCAGCCTATGCAGCATGACAGCCCCAAGAAATCAGCTTAGGTTTACAGAGCTAGTAAAAGGAAGGGGAATATTTCCTATCTAAGTAGATTAGCAGGGATCTTTTTTCAGGTATTTGGACTCATTTGTTTATTCTGATTGTGACGCTGTTTAGAACCAGGGAATTGCCACCTGAAGGACTTCTAATAGTCACTTAAAATTTTGCTACAGCTGAACCAGCTGTAATATAGAAGTATGAGTGTGCTGCCAGCAAGGTAAAATCCTCCCTGCAAGCCCAAAGGATGTAAAATGGCTTTTTGGGGTGGGAGGGGCAAGTAACCCAACAGTTGCAATATTTAAACAGAAGAGTAGAGCATAATTCCCGCGTGGGAACTCCGAGGTGTTTGACAAGAGTCAAACACATCGTTCTGTTACTCGACAAGTAATAAAATTTCTTTCTTTAAACTGAAGGAAAAAAAAGGGCATCAGTAATATGATGGCTAGTAGCAAAGCAAGTGACAGTCTATGGAAATTAGCATCTTCAGTGTTTTCTGGTTTAGACCTCATCAAGCGCTGCGACGCTGAAGTTTAGAGCACTGCTGCCATCTGCAGGGGCTTATCCTTGATGGCATTCCAAACTTCATACACTTGTGGGAATCTAAATGATCTCTGGAATCTTGCACATCCAGTACCACACTGTGGTCTGCATGTCAGACTCCACGATTGCTCTTTTGTTTATATCACCCTCACTTGGACCCAGAACGACAAAAGACATCCAAGGTTAAAGTTCAGACAAGTCAAAGGTAAATTGAGTCTATGGTTGGTTTTATTTCACTTCCCTTTTTTAGACTGTGCCCTTCCTGTGAGCTTATTTCTAGTAGTGCAAAATACACACCTAGTCTATTATGAAATGCTGCAAACCTGATAAAAATTAGATTTAGTTGAGCTTCTGCTCTATAAAGAGATATAATTGCTTCTTAACATGGAACAATCCTGCTCTCAGCTCAAGGCTAGTCTTGTATGTGCTCATGTACTTATATCTCACTTGTATAATATAAAAGGCAGCACATTCTATAACAATGAATAAAAGAAAAATCCAGGTTAGGGAAGGAAGAACATTTCCTGGAATAGACAGGTTAGTATTTGGTGCAGACAGAGGCTAAAGGAATATATCAGTCCAAGTGCTACTGGTGGTATATAGGACCATCTGCGGTTTAGATTGTCTGTACAAAAGACGTGAGGAATGATGGCTAGAAAGAGTTAGGGATGCAATCATGTAAAGACAGAAGCTGTATCCATCTGTGGATGCAGATGGATACAGCCAGAATGACATATGGGACTGAGTAGTAGGGCAGTAAATGGGAGAAAATGGGATTATTTAGTGGTGGTGTTGTGTGTAAATTAATGATGAAGTTACATGCAAATCCTTAGTGTACTAGAATGAGATGAATTGGGCTGACACACATGAAGGCTACTAGACCTGATTAGGTAATAAACTCAGGACACAAAATATGCTACTGTGAGCTAAAGACATTATATGAAGAATCATGATGTCCTTCAGGCCCTGGGATTACAGGGATTTGTACAGTATGTCAGAGATGTTAGAATAGACTGGAATAGAGTGGAATGGACTATATCAATTGGAAAGAACCTACAGTGATCACCTAGTCCAACCTCCTGACCACTTCAGGACTGACCAAAAGCTAAAGCATAGATCTGCCCAATGTTTTCTTTAGACCTTCTCTTGTTATTAAGGTACTTAAAAATATCTTCTTGCCTGACACAACACTGGCCTAATTCAACCATAATTGAGCTTTGGCCTTTTGCGTCTTCTCCCTGCACATACAAACCACAGCTCTGCCCATGTGTTCAAGGCATTTATTACTGAAAAGAAAAATAATGAATTCAAATATAAGGATGAGTACAAGTTTCAGACATTATCCCTCTAACTCTCAATTCTAAGCACAAAGTAAATGAGGTAGAGCAAACACACAACTGCTTTTGCAGAGGCTAAGAAAACCTCTAGACTTCTTTTCATGTGAAAACACTGGCTGCTGAGCCATTTTTCCTGGCCTCAACAGCACTGAAGACAAATAGATTCACTTCTGATTCCATCAAAGGTCTGACTTACCTTTGGCATCTAATACATTGATTTGTTTCTCACTCAGAGAGTTCAGTTCAGGTCAATTTCTGACTCTTCTTGATTTTTTTCCTCAGGGTTCTTCATCCTACATTCTGCACAAGATCACTTGCACAGCAGAGATAATTAAATATTTAGGATAGACAGGAAATACTTTTCTTTGTGTGAGCCCCAGATAAGGTTGAAAAACAACCCTCACCTTCCAATGCCTATTATTTAGTAAATGCTTTGCTTCTCAAAAAGCCTAATGTCATAGACAGCAGCAATAGCAGCTTGTTACTGACAAACTTTAGTTCCAAAAGTATTTGAGGTTAAAAAAACAACCTTAGAAACTAATGCTGAAACTTACTTTCCAGCTTTGTTTTTGTGATAAGATGATCAGACACTGCAGCCTTGAACCTGCTGTCAAAAACCTGAAGTCATAACAAACAACAGAATCTTTCCACCTTATTGGTAATACAGGCTGTAGAGCTCCTAAGTGACTGAAATAAGCTTGCAAGTGTCATTTTTAGGCTCTAAACCCTTCATCCCTAGGAAGGCATGAGCTCCTT
The DNA here is from genome assembly GCA_032466535.1 of Forpus xanthops. NCBI lineage: Eukaryota > Metazoa > Chordata > Aves > Psittaciformes > Psittacidae > Forpus > Forpus xanthops. The sequence goes on along the minus strand of JASSUY010028258.1, from coordinate 15,767 downwards.
CTGCTCTAGTATGGATTCTTCATGGACTACATTGAATATCCTCTGCCATTGAACCCCTCTTCCTCCATGGACCTTGGTATCCCCTCTGATGTTCTATACTCTTTGCTCCCATCTCCTCACTCCATTCAATATTTTATACTTTCTTAAATATGCTTCCAGAGATGCCATCAACTTGGCTGTGTTCTGGAGTTGGTCTGTTGTGAAGCTGACTGCAACTCATTGTGTCCAGCGCGGGGCAGCCCTTTATGTCCTCCCACAGAGGCCATCTTTTCCACTTCCCTCTGCCCCACTACCAAAACCTTACCACCTACATGCAATATAAAGTGACACTGTAAATGATATGAAACTAACTTCTGCTCACTATGTTTTATAGTCAGGGCCTTCTCTCTTGAGATGCAGCAAGGTAATACAGTGGAGGGATAACTGTATGTGGGAGACCTGTGACACTCATTACAAAAAATGACAGGCAGTGTTGTAAATAGGAATCAGAAGATAGTCATGATTTGTGCACTCTGGAGAAACAGATTTAATCCCAGCCCTTGCCATGAAGTTACTAAGCAGTATTTAGCAGTTTTTTAAAACAAGATGACCAAGTTCTCTAAACTTAAGAGGTACTTTTCCTCCAAGATAGCAACTCACCTCTAAAAGCTTAACTGAGCTCAGACCATTGCTAGCTAAACTCTCTCTGAACTCTCCAGTTCAGCCCAAAAGCACCTGCATTGTTGAGCTGGCTACGCTGCACCTCTGTTTGTGCCACACTGCACCGAAGCTAGCAAGCTGCATAGACCTGAGCTAGTTTCTCATGCAATCTGCAAGTAGTGTCTCTGAATCCACAGCATGGTTAATCTGCAACTCAGATAAATCATCCACACATAATTAACTGCACTTCTAGCTCAAGAATGCTTCCCACATCCCTGTTCCTTTTCCAAAAAGCTTCATTTTTCTATGCACTCTCTGCTGCACCACCACCCTCACCCCTGCCTTGGCTCCATATTTTCTACTTCCATATGTAAATTGGCAATAAAGAGATACTTGTTCAGCCTCTTGCACACTTGCTACTTGCTCAACCTCTTTGACAAGACCGAGGATTTGAAGCTCAGGGTTAGGTATCTCATTCTTGTTCTGGAGAATTAGCTTAAGGCTTCCATTATGTTCTGTAAAACACAGTCTATTTTACAAGTCAGCAGTAAGGAGAATTTGAGGAAGTTAAATGGTTTGCTTCAATAAAACAACTTGCCCTATACTTCCCATTAAAGCTTTATATCAGAATCAGTCTGAACATCATGCAAGTAAACTCAGAGAATCCAAGCACCTAGACAACTTTAGTCCTGCTTTTCAAGACCTAGGACTAGTAATCTTTTCTTCTAAAACACAAGAAATATTTTTACTATCCATACAGTTTCAATTAGGCATCCAAGGAAGAGGTAAATCACTCTCTAATCTCTGGAACTGAAAAATAGAAACTTATCTGTATTAAACACGAATAGGTTGCTTGTGGATGTTGGGCAGATTTCTCAATTTTTCAATTACTGAAATGGTATCACATATTGGCTCACATAATGCAGTGTTATCTGCAGCATTATTTTTCAAATGCAAATGTCTCCAGCTGAAAAGTAGTTTCAGGTCTGAATTTACCACTTTCCTGTCAACTATAACAAGCACGATTTTCAGTAATTCCAATTGTCCATGCAAGTCCTAGGTCTGGGTTAATGAGTTTAGGACAGTTTCCAGTACATGATACCAACCATCAGATACTTGTACCTGATAAAATGCATAGTTTTCCAGCAAAACTCATGCTAATTCCATTAGCCACATTGACAACAAACCCAAAATGAACACACAGCAGCTCTCCCTTAATCTGTTGCTGCTACCTGATTTTTTCCAGCAAGATCAACCTCAGAGCTGCCATGACCAGCCTTGCTTCACTCATCCTGTGGCTTAAATTGCTGTACATGTAGGATGTCCATAATTTACTCTACATGCCATGATTACATATGCTGCAATAAATTACCAATAAGAAACTCACTTAGTATCACTCCTTGTGTTACAGCCATGGTTTCTTAACAACAATCATATCTGATTTTCTGGAGAGAAAATGCTTTGCTGACTCACCTATTCACTGACACAGCAGCTTTACTGGGACAGCTAACATTGTGTGCAGCATCTTTGCACACCTATACACAGCCTTTTCTTCCCCCTCCAGAGCACTGGGTTGTACAACTTCCAGAGGATGAAATGAGGGTGGTTTCATCCTTCACTGGATATCTGTTACTGCAAGCCTGGGGTTACAGTTAAGGTACACCAAGTGACTGGGTGCAATCTGTAAAATCAATAACTTAAAAAGAACTTTTTGGATTTGTTTCATTGCCAACTGTTGGTGTTCCGTACATTTCTTCCATAAATATGCAAAATTTCCATGAATTCTAAAGATCATGCTAAGCAACTGTATAATCTGTCATCCAAAATAGTTACTGTCAGTAAAACACTGCCAGAGAAGTTTGATCTGCATAAAAATGACCTTACAAGAGGAAAATCACAAGTACGCAACAACAAATGAAATAGTGAAAGCTACTATATTGTAGAATTAATCCCTAAAAGTAATGAAGTATGTAGAACCATGGAATGCCAAAACAGATTTAAGGCAATACTGGAAAACTACAACCTGGGACCAATGTTTCATGAACTACAGTAAATAGATACTCAGTGCTGAAAAAGTGAGTTAGAGATGTAGTGAACTTCATGTGAATCTCTAGTATCATGATAATCAGTTATTGGATGTCAGTTCTTCTTAGACAATTGCCTTAGCTTCCTTATGATACTCTTATACAGAGCATGAGACTTGGGATTACAGCAAATATCTGAGAAGCTGTGTGTAAAACGATTTTAGATAATGGGTATGTTGAATAGCGCCACATCAGCTGTACCCAAGTTGAGTTTGAGATAGCAGCTCTTTCTCCCAGAGCTGATCCTTTTCAGACTTCAAAGAATCCTTGCACTAAGACTAGGTTTGTCTCAGGAAAAGGAAGAGGTGGATCTTGCCAATAAAAAGTTGGCCTATTCCTACCTGTTCAGGTGCAAAGTATTCAAACTTCTGTACTTACAGAATACATTACAGAGAGAAATTGCTCCTGCAGTCATCAAATCAACAAAAAGCCAATTGGAAGAAATCAAATCAAGCATTTGTGTGGAGAGAAAAAAAAACAACTCTTGGCATCATGCCCCACTCTCCTGCGGATATGAGAGATTCATAAACAGCCCTTTCATCAACATGACATGATCCTCCCAAATGACAAGAGAGAGTTAATATGTCAATTGAGACTGTCAAAGGGAGAAGAGATTTTGATCAAGGATTAAAAAAGAGCCATTTTTTCATCTGTTACTCTACAACAGTGCTGATAATACCTTGGTGCTTTTGCTGCCAAAAATCTCCAGTGTGAAGTAATCAATAACTCCAAATCATATTCTTATTCACAGATGAAGTATATTTTCAGTTCCTGGGCATTATTCTGTATCCTAAGATACTTTAGATGTTCTTCAGCTCCCAAACTCTTTCTCCCTCCCTATTATACACTTTCACTACATCTTCCATTCAAAGTACAACCACCTGATTCTTTCTCTATTTCAGCATGCTGCTCTCTCCCCTACACCCACAGAATTGTTTGAGGTTGGAAGAGACCTCTCAGGATTATCTGGTCCAAGCCTCTTGCTCAATCAGGTTCACCTACAGCTGCTTGCCAGAACTACATCCAGTCAGCTTAAGATCTCCAAAGATATTTACCCCCCAGCTTGCTTGGGCAAAGTAACAGTGCTCAGTCATCCCCACAGAAAATTAAGTCGTAGTTACCGAGTAAGGCCTGAGTTACTGAGTAACACCACATTCCTTCCTTTGCCTTCTTTATTGATTCTCATCACTCTTGCCATGACACTGCCGTGAGAGCTTCAGCACATTGCTAGCATCAGATTCACCCGTGAAAGAACTGGGTTTCTGAACTTCACAGAAACATTAAATTAGCAATGTTGGCCAGCAATGAGGAATTCTACCATGCAGGAAGCCACATCTTCAGTAGAAAACCTTCCCTAATATTCTGTATTTCCCACCTATAACCACCAAGAACAAACGCGTTTTCAGATACTAACAATCTGTAGGTTTAACTGAAGCTTAAAAACCTGTGAATATTTGCAGATAATACAGCTTCTGCCCCTGGTCAGTACTTATAGAAACTGCTTTGCACTTGTATAGCTACTTTTGCCTTGATTATCTTAAAGTAGTTTAAAAACAATTAGTTAAGCTTCACTACACCTTGAAAGGAAGGAAAAGTTGAATTGACAGCTAGGGGAAGACAGTCATGCTAGAAGTAAATACATAGATATTACAACTTGATATTCCATCTATTTTAGTTTGTTATGCATGTATGTAACTGTCATCGACTTTAAAAGAACCAGAAGATAATCTAGAGTAAAAAAATACTCCTATTCAACCATAAAAATACCCGTTTGGATGTCTAATTTTAAGCAATACATTGCAAGGTTAAAGAGGCATCTCATGTACTTTAGACACATAGGAAAAAAAAATCTTACATCTGGGGGTACCTTTCACCAAAGTATCCCAAAGGACTACACTGGATTAACAGATTTCACTGGAATGAGGATATCTGCAGTGCATAGTGACAAATCCTTCCCAGCCCATAGGAACTAATGAGAATAGTCTGGATGAAGTGAAGGGAGAAGGTTGCACTCAACTGAAGCTGCAGGGATGTCCAAGGTCATCAAAATGCAATTATTAGAGCTGAGTAAGCATTGGAGGAAAAAAATCCACTAATAGTCATTGGACCTTGAAAAGAAACCAACAACCAACAACAAAAAAAAAAAACCTTAAATTTGCAAAACTAAATCTAAATATGAAAGCTTAAATAGACCCAAACTATACGTTTGAATGCAATTATTCAACACTTTACATTCTAAATGGGAAATGACTGGTTAAGCAACACAAATCACAATTACAATGCAGAAACTGTATGACTTGGGCATCGTACTGCTTAAGCACTGAATTAATGCTGTAATTTGAATCATGAATATCCCCAACAAATCGTTCATAAAATATTCACACAGGGAAAACATTTTCCAAATAAATTTACAAACTCAGGCAATAAAATTATGTGATAATTTTCCAAGTGTTTTGTGAACAGAAGGAGAATAATGTTCTGAATAAATTATCCATCCAAAACAGCCTCTTATTTTGCGTTTATGGACTGGATTAGCCACAGTAACAGAAAGTTTCATGAAACTGATCATCAACGTTTCATTATATAATTGATTTCAATGGAAACAAGCATGGATTTTTAAGCTGTTGTAGCTTATAAGTCTATCTCATTTGACACAGTTGACTTTGATCCTTTACTACCATATTGGGATAGCCTTGTCCTAAATACTGCTCTAGGAAGAGAAGAACTGTATGCCCTGCAAGGAAAGGCCCGGTTTCTTCAGTTTTGAAAACCACTTGAACACTATTATCACTCTTGAATTAGATTTTCTTACAGGATAGTTGGGGTAAGATTAATTATTGTGTTGAAGGCCAGGCTGGCCAGAGCCTTGGGTGACGTAGTTTAGGATGAGGCACCCCTACCCATGACAGGGGTTGGAAATGGATGATAATAACACCCTTTCCAATCCTAACTATTCTATCATTCTGTTGTGTGAAATCTAGGTGTAAGCCACTCTAAGAAAAATTGGTAGAAACAGCATCTGATACAGGCCTCACACCTAAGCAAGCTAAGAAAATATTTAGTTTTGCAAAGGTATTTATTGATAGTTATGTTTTAATTTATAAAGACTATAATAAAGAAATTGAGGGTTATACTGGTGAGATTAACTAGAATGTTGCTCCTCTCCCATTTACATGATATTTTATAAACATCTCCCTTCAAACCAAACAGTGCTGTGTGTCTGTTTCCTAAGGACATCTAGTGTATCATACACTTAGCCAACAAACACAGATGTTAGAAAGAAATATTACTGGCAATTACAGTCTTTGGAAGTCTTTGAACTGAAATGTTGTTGCCCATCAGCTGAGACCTGTGCACTGCTCAGGTACAAAAAAAACCATTTCAGATTTGTGTTAAAAGTCACATTTTGGCTAAGAATAACAATGTTTTCTTCTGCAATCAAGTCAAAAAGGAGCCTGAATCTTATTGCAAACACACTTGGGGTTCCATCTGTCAAAATATCTTGCCGGCTACTGTGAAAAGAGGCAGGATTAAAATCAGATCAAGTTTACTGGGCTGCTTATTTTGTTTTTAAAATACATCGATGATTTTACTGCTGATGAAAACTAAGACCACATTTCATTCAGAAAGGAATATTTTAAGCTCTCTTGCACATCCACATTCCTACCAACAGTTATGTTAACTCCAGGAGCTTTCTTACTTTGGGGCATTCTACATTCCACTTCCTATGAATGAGTTTCATTTCAGATTCTAGCAATATATCTCAAGCCTAACCTGCAACACCTTACATAATTCAAGTCTTGGTGTCTCACACAGCGTTGCATGTTCATGTAAACAGCTTCTTTTATTTCTCCCACAATACAGAGCCCTGAACTTGCGGTCAAAACTCAGTGCTGAATGTGGGTTTCCACATCGTAACACTTCTACTCCACAGGCTTACATCCTCATCCCACTTTAAGTAGCAACTTACAATTGTGATAAATGAAGTCCAAATGTGTTAGGAAACCTAATTAGCAACATCCAGACTTACATTTGTCCAGTGGATCCATACAAACTAGTGAATTAAAGTACAAGACAATGAAAAGACATTGAGAATTAAAAGCTGAAGGGCTTTGAGGCAGATTTGCACTGATTTCTGCTAGAAAATGGTTTCTGAATTTCTATAATAAGATGATGGTGCATCTTCTTAAAATGTGTAAGATTTTTGTCTCCTTTTGCCTAAACCTAATAGAGAAAAGTTTCTCCAAGACTGCCATATAAAAGAGCAATTAAGTATTGTAAATAGAAGATTCAAAGTCAAGAGAAAACAATAATAAAAATTAACATCCCTGTGTGCACATCCTCTCAAGTTATATTTCTTTCAATTTAAATATATTACACACAAACATAACTAGATGCAATCATTATAATCCCATAAAACAATGATGTGAAAGGAAATAACTATAAGTTAAAAGCATCAGAAAATATGTTCTTGAAGACAACTGTATAACAGAAGCAACCATCATACAGATACATCAGAGCAAAGGAGTGGGAAGAAAAGCAAAAGCTTCTTCCATCAAGTAGCTTGAAGTACAAAAGTCAAAATAAATTAGATCCATAGGTGCACAAAGTGCAAGCAGGACAAAGCATTATAATTCAACAGCTACCTAAGCATTCTCTTCAGTTTCAATAGCTTTAATTTTGCAGATGGCTTAGCAAATCATGAAACTCTGTGGTACCTACCAACTGGTTATACCAGGACCCTGCTGCCAAATCATCCCAAGGCTGTTTGTTCTAAACCACATTAACACTAAAGAACAGCAGCCTTCCCAAGACTATTTATCTCCTGCTCTCAGGTGACTGAATGCACTAATAGGCTTTAATTGGCCTGATGATTTCTCCCTGGGCCTTCCCTCCAAACTTCCTGCTTATGGATTCAGAAGCCTCATTTAAGCTCAGATCAACACCATTAGTCTTGGGTATTTCTGTCTATAGCCCTGTTACAACTGTGCCTCAGTTTAGCCATGGACACTATCCTGACCTGTAGACTAATAAGTCCCATTTAATAAAAAGCTAGAACAAAAACGAGCCTTGAGCATCATCTCAGTTGCTGTAGCCTCAGGTAAACACATTTAAAAGTTAAATGTGACAGAGTGGAGTTAAAACTCACTGGCATATATACACTTGTTTGTGTTATTTTGGACAGGACAGTTGGAAAACCACAGGAGGGCTTTCTAGTAGAGGGGTTGGACATTTCCTGACAGGCAGGAATAACCTTCCTATGGCACTCACCAGGACAGAGATTTTTCAACTAGGAATTCAAAAGTAGCTTTAAAAACTCTTACCCGATACTGTTTTTTCTGCCTCTTCAATTATGAAAGCTCTGCCCTGTGCACGACTGATGTACATGGAGAGAGGAAAAGAACAAGACTGCTGGCGGCAGTAACAATCATCACAGTGATTCACATTTGTGTTTTAAAGCCTGAATCCCGTAAGTGGAAATAAGGATCTGCTAAGAACTAGGTGTAATAACTCAAGGACAGGGTACCACGATGAGATGTGATGACCGCCCTTGAAGACCTGCAGTACACATTAGACAATCCAGCTGAGAGAGACTAAACAATTATCAATGAATCTGGCTCTTAGACTGTAACCCTCACTGAAATAGATGCTTGCTTTGAAAAATCCGTTGTTTTACCTCAAAACTTCAGCTCTCAAACTTGCAGACGCTCCCCTTCACCCATCCCCCTGTGCTTCACTACTGCTGCTCACCAAGAGGACACCAATACGGTGAAAAGATGGAGCCAAAATGGTGCTAAAATGGTGCTGGGGGATGAAGAGGATTTAGCAGACGATGCCATTTTGTTTTTAACAGGAATGGATGGCAATGGATTGACCACAGGGGCTATGTAACCCCTGGTTGTATAGCTGCCTTCTGGGTTTGGGGTTATCAGTAGGACTGCCTGAGGTGGGTGGCAATGGCAGCACTGTACATGAGGGGATGGTTGGCGGGCAGCATCATGATGTGTGAGGATATGGCTGTAGGACAGTGGCACCTCAAATACATCCGGGTGGGGGTTTTAGGGAGGTTTTTTGGTCCTTTGGATCTTGCTGGGAAACATCTGTGGGAATCAAGTCAGGAGTGGTAGGTGTGGGAGATGTGAATTCAGGCAAGGTAAAAGGAGAGTATGAAATGGGCTGGAAGATTTTGGGTTAGAATGGGAAGGTTTGGGGTTAGGGCTGATAGGGGAAGAACAGCTTGAAGGCAGCTTGAAGTGAAGGTACGTTCAGTAACACCAGCAGCACCCACAGTGTCAGGGCAGGAGTCAGGAGAGACTGACACATATCTGCTATGGGGAGCCATGAGAGACCAAGATACTACTTGGAAAAGGATTTAAATCTGCCTAAATAATACAGCATTTATATTTTTGTAACATTACCTAATTTTTGATGATACTGGGTTAAAATTGGATGTTCTATGGCTAATATTACAGCAATTATGAACCAGAGACAAGTGTCAGAAGTGAAATGATATTTATCTCTTTTTGCCTTGCTACTGCAACACATGGTGGGAAAGAGAAGCTTTCTGCTGCTCAGACACAGGAGGGTCAGATAGGAAAAGCAGTCTGCTACAGAGAAAAGCATTGTTTGTAAAGAACAGAAATCTGAGGGACAAGTGGCATGCAGTAGATCATCAGGCTGGTATGTACGTGTTAAAAGGTGAAGAAGATGATGATTATTCTTAGATTTATCCTAAAACCCTATCTAAATGGGATTTGGCTTTTTACATAAGTGTAAGTCTTGTTTGTTTATTGATTGGCATATCTACAGTTGGTTAATTTTTACTGTCTTTTTTAGCCAAATAGCTGTCTTTATATAGAAGGTATTTATATATAATATTACTCTCTTTAAGTCACGCTTTATACAATTTTATTGTTTAAAGTGACACTTGAATATATCCATTAGTCCAGATTACTCCACTATCATCATCACTGCATCCCTCCCTACAAACATAAAAAAGGGTTTTTTTGTTTTATCCACTAATATCTTGCTAATACCCAGGAAGGCACAATTTCAAGTTATTAAAAACGAATAGGCACTTCTCCAGAACATTTTTTCCTATGCAGTATGGCTGTTCCATATTTACAGCATTTTGAGAACCCATTTGAAGGAGAATTGTTCTTATTATTGTCATTGTTTGTTTTGCTGGAAATGCCTTTTGGGGATAGAGCCACAGTTTAGTCAAGATACTCTATAATTACAGCACTTTAACGCAATCATAAGTGTAATATATGACAAATATAATGGAATAATGTCAGTAACATTAAAATATATGATTTTCCACATGCTTGCTCCAGGAATTTATAAATAAATGTGAAGTTTAATATAATATTTTCCATCTGTAATTCATGGACTCTTTGAGGATTAGAGCACTTGCTGGTCACATAGTTATAGTTGCCAGTGTATCTAGATCCTAAGCATACAAGCAAAGCTTACTTTATATAAGAATTCAGGAACAATAGTCAAAAATTGCCACTAATATCTAATAAGCAATATATTATGTCAAATTAAATTGTTTTATCACACATTGCCAAAGCTGAAATGAACTAAGAGTAAGAGGAATAGAATGTTTAGGATTTCTTTATGTATAATCAAAGAAAACATAATAATTACAGAAAAAAAAGAGAAAGAGTATTCCTTTTGATACTGTCATAGACTCATAGAATCATAGAAAAGTTAGGGTTGGAAAGGAACTCAAGATCATCCAGTTCCAACCCCCCTGCCATGGGCAGGGACACCTCCCACTAAACCATGCCACCCAAGGCTGTGTCCAACCTGGCCTTCAACACCACCAGCAATGGAGAATTCACAACTTCCTTGGGCAACCCATTCCAGTGTCTCACCACCCTTACAAGAAAGAATTTCTTCCTCAGATCCAATCTAACTTCCCCTGTTTAAGTTTGAGCCCGTTACCCCTTGTCCTATCACTATAGTCCCTAATGAAGAGACCCTCCCCAGCATCCCTATAGGCCCCCTTCAGATATTGGAAGGCTGCTATGAGGTCTCCATGCAGCCT
>JASSUY010028257.1:0-31071 GCA_032466535.1 Forpus xanthops | reverse complement strand
TGTTTCCCCCCCCCCCCCCCCCCGATTGAACTTCTCTTTCCGTCATGGTTTAGGAGCCCTCTAGTGCAAGTTAGGCAAAACTCTTCCCTTTCCCTACCATGCCGGAGCAAATACAAAGTAGAGAAGGTAACACACATTATACCAAGAAAGGGAAAAATCCTAAAGACTGAAGGTCCTGAATGCTTCCATTCCAAACAGAGTAAACTGAAAAAAACTAAGAAACAAAAAAAAAGCCATATAGGAGATGCTGGTACTTAACTAAGCTAGCCAAGAACAACTGTCTACAAAAGAGAAGCACACAGTTCTAGGAATGTGTGAAGAATAAACCTGACTGAGCTAGATCAGACAAATAGGAGAGATGATGCTTGAGATGAAACCTAGGTGAATTAGCACTGATGAAAGGACTGGATTTAGGTAACTGAATTTTTTCCAATACTCTGTAGGAGTCAATATAGGACAGTTCTTTTTAGGGTGATCTTCAAAGTACTCTAGCATGCAAGACTTCAAGGGGAAACCAAGCCAGGCCCTCTACAACAACAAAATACAGAAAGGATGGAATGCTGCTACATAATCTTTCAATATTTTATGATGACAATCACAGAGTAGTTGAAGTTGGAAGGGACATCTGGAGACTGTCTTGTGCAGCCCTTGCTCAAGCAGAGTGACCTAGTGTTAGTTGCCCAGTACCACATTCAGTCATCTTTTAAATATTTACAGGGAGGGAGACTCCACAACCTCCTTGGGCAACCAATGCCAGTGCTCAATCACTCTCACAGAGAAAAAGTGCTCCCAGATGTGCAGAGGGAACCTCCCATGTTTCAGTTTGTTCACATTGCCCCTGGCCCTGTCACTGGCCACCACTGAAAAGAGCCTGGCACTGTTCTCTTTGCAGCCTCCCTTCAGATATTTCTACACATTGATGAGATCTTCCTGAGCCCTCTCTTCTCTGACTAAACAGTTCCAGCTCTCTCAGTCTTTCCTCATACAAAAGAGGCTCTAGTCCCTTCATCATCTTGATGGCCCTTTGCTGGATTCTCTGCATTATGTCCATGTCCGTACTGTGGAGTCTGGCACTCCCTTGACCTGCTGGCAACACTCCTCCTGAGGCAGCCCAGGATACTAATAGCAATCTGATGCAAATGGTCCAATTAAAAAATGCCTTAGATTTGTTCTGAATGTATTCTTGCACCAATGTAAGTTAACTATTCTCAGAAGAATTTAACATGCTACATTTTGTACTGATATTTCTAATGTCTTGGGCACTCTAACCCATCTATTCAGGTTTTATAGGGTCATACAAGTGGACGGTAATCCTTACTCATACTGATCTATTTTTTCACCTCCTGAAGTGATTGCCTAATGACTAAAGTAAGACTGAACAGCAAATATGAAAGTCAAGATTACCTCTTTATGGCTGCTTCACTCTAATAAAAAAAAAAAATTTGGCAAAATATTATCTGGGAATTAATGATGTCCCACCAGATTTCTGTGGGGGTGAATTATCTTCAGAACCTCACAATCTCTTTGAATTGTGAAAAAAAAAGCATAAGTTTTTTTCAGTTTTTAAAATATATTTTTTCCAACTTAGCAATTTGCAGTTTGCACCATAATGCATGTATTTGTCTTGCAAACAGCTGAGAAGTGCTACTACAACTACATTAGCCTTTTGAGCTATGTTGTTCTGTATGAAAATATCACATGTAGTTCAGATGGCAGAGACACTTGAATCTGGATTTGAACTTTGCATAGACCATATACTCATTTTAAGGTACAAAACCCACAAAAGTGACTTTAGGAAGTCTGGAAATTAATTTGGCCTAGCTATGTTTCAGATTGTTACTATCTGAGAGTTTCTCAAAGACGAGACAGCTATGCAAGGCAGCCCTTCAAATTACAATAGAAAGCAGAGCAATGTGTACACAGATGTATCTAGCCAATATGATAAAAAAGATATATATAGACTAATTTATCACACATTAATTTTTTTTCTGCAAATGCATTTTTGTATCTTTTACCCTACTTTTCCTGCTTGCTTTTTCCCTCTTTTCTTTCTATTCTCTACTTCTCCCCCCTTCTAGGGATACAAAGAAAAATTAATTCAGAATTACAGTAGGCCATGATAAACATTTGTCAAAAAATGAGTGTTTCTTATTTATATATCCAGAGCTTGTTCCTCTGACACCTCAAAATACAAGCTTCTTCCTGAATTTTAGTTGAAGGTTGAATTATGAGCCATAGGTCAGAAATGAACAGATTGATTAGAGGAAGCAAGAAAAAAACAGTTTGCTTAGAAATATTTTGGGCCAATTTTTCAAATTCCACAAGTTCAGTAATCAGTATCCAAAACTAGGTAAAAAAAAATCATCAAAAACCTCTAGTAATACCTCTGAGACACCAACACACTGTGACAGTCCCAAAGTACAAGGAAAAATGTTGCTGCCTCAAAAGGCAGAGAAAGTAATAAATTAATGCTATGGAGCAAATGACAAGATTGCTGGCTTCACTTTCAAAGTCCCTATTCCATATTTATTCAATTTAATATCAATCTCCGTATACAATTTGTAATCAGATTACCTGTATACATTTCAGAACGCTCTTTCTGTAAGTCTTGCTATACTATTGGATCACCTTTTCCTTCCAGACACCTGCAGATCTACTGAGGCATAATAATAACTGACTTGTTTTAGAAGCTGGAAGCAGCACTAGAAGCTGAACATAGGTTGATAATAAACAAATATATGATCAGACAAATGTAGCTGATATGCATAGTATTTGTAAAAATATCTACCTCCTCACCCCTATTGTCTATAAGAAATATTGTTATACATGCTCAGTTCTTCTCCAGAGTCATGTATCTTAGAGGCCTCAGCTGGGAATCAAACTGTGAAGCAGCTGTCAATGCTTCAGAAGGAAGAGCAGGCAGACAGAATGGACACTAGTGCTGCTGCTTATGTGCTCCTGTCATTGTGAAACAGCACTTGCAGCTCAATAACAACATTAGAAATGTGCACTGAGCCATCTAAAATGGTTTAAACAGCTATTTGCCATAACTTTCTTATCAATATTCTATATTTTCTGTTTGAAGACTTTTTCAAACTAAAATCTCCCAAATTGCAGAAATAAAATACCAATGCTGATTTTTTCCTGGTAATATACCACTCCATTAATCAGAAAAAAATAATTTTTTAACTTCTTTGAAAATACAGGAAAAATTCAATTACAAATTAAAAATTCTTCTCAAATTGTTTTAAAGAAGAATTCTTAACCTTCTATGCTACTTTTATATTCACTAACTTATAATTAAAACAAAAGAAAAGCAGTTTTTTTAAAAACATTACCTTATATATTTATACTAGCTCAACTTGAATCTACAAGAAGATATGTGAGGTCGTTGACTGTTCTTATGATCTCAGGTCCAAACTACATCTTTCTATGCAGTATTTTACCAGGAAATTCACCATGCATTGGACACTGAAATGCACTATCATAAATTCAGCTTAAATGAAATTTGCCACATATTGTCTATTTCTTTCCTTATCCTTGGAGGCTGCTGAAGGAGGCAGAAAATACTGGATCATACCCAGAACCTTAAATTCATGAGACTTTATGTTTGTGGAACAGCATGCTTCTCAGGCCTGTAAGCAAGCAAGAGACAATGAAGACAAATTTAGAAGCCAAAGCACTGTGTGCAGATGATGAATGTGTCTAGCTTTGTAAAGAGTCACATCTGGTATTATAACTCCTTGCCTCTCTGAGTCTGGTAACTGAATAGCATATATTCTTCTTAAGAATTTTGATTGCAAAAAGGAAAAAGACATAGTTTGATGTATAAACCTTTTGAAAACATGCTTCCTACAAAAGCTGCTGCCTGAGAAGCTGAGTCAGAGATTTAATAACCATGCTGAAGTTTGGTAAGTAAGGTATTATTGTCTCTTAACCCTTTTCCAAAACAAAGACTGTCCTGGAAATAACTAAAATGTTATTAGCTCTTCCATTTTTTCCTGTTGCTGTCCTGCTTCCAAAGATGTTTTGTTGTTGCTGCTGGTACTAATAAGCAGTTTAGCAACACAAGGATAGAAATGAAAGAAGGAATCATGCCACTGAGGAATACCAATATAGAATCAAGGATGCAAAACCGGAAGTTTGTAGATAAAAGTTTATTGATGTAGCAAAGGTAATTCTCTCCAAATGATTGACTGCATGTCTATCATCTGCAAATTCAGGGGCACTATTTCCTAATTTTACAAGAAAATGATGATTCATTTTGTTATTTTGTGGATTGAGAGAATTAGGAACTAAGAGGTACTGCACTGTTTGTTTCCAAAAGGAAGCTGTTGTTTTTTTCTAAAACAAGCAACTCACCCACAGACACAGTTTTAATAAACTAGGATATATAGAGTAGCATCAGAAGACACTGAAGGTTGTCTTGTTTGTAGAAAACCAGAAAAGGTAATCTTGTAACAAACTCATAACATGAAAGGTAACCTTGTATGGAAAGAAAAAGCAAAAAAAAAAAGGGAAGACAGATTCTGAGGTGTAATGAATTTTCGTACGATAAGGCATTTTGTTCCCAAGCCTGAGGAAAGGTGACAATAAATTCCATCTAATGTGCAATTTATATGTCAAAGGTTAGAGCAATAACATCTGCAAAAAAAATTTCTGCTGAAACACAGTAACTAGTTATTTCCTCAGAGCAGAAAAAATGCATTCACTTGTCCAAAAATCTCAGCATCAGCTTTATTACTATGCACCCAAAAATGCCATCAACAAAATATCTGAAACACTATCAGAGTACAGATTTCAGTTCTAATCTTTCCTAATAGTCATAACTAAAACTGCAGATGATCTTTCCTATATTCACAATGTTGAAAGTTTCACTTTGGAAAACTATTACAGAAGCATGCTTTCAAAGTAGATTATGTAGGGAATTTGTCTGGAGAGTCTTTCCATATGAACAATAGCATGCGTGTTGAACACATACAGAGTATGAGTCTGAATGTGTATAAGCAGCCAGAACCATCAAACTCCAGATTGCTGTGAACTAGTCTAGTCTGCCTAATGGCTTTGTCTTCCTTTCTGCATGTTTGCAGAGGAGGTTTTCTCCACTGGCATTGTACAGTTCTGCAGCAGTGCTTAAAAGCCACTGCTGAGGAAGAACTCTGAAACAAAGTTTGCAAACTATGATGAATCTGATAATTACAGCAGGTAAATAAGTAAATAAATGAAGTAGCTGGTGAGGAGGAAATCTCTATGTACGCCTACATCAGACTTCCAGGTAATTTTTGAGATATAATGTAGCTCTATTGATGAATGATAGCTATTCACACCCACACTTAAACATATGGACTTGCTTTTACAGCTATCCTGTTAGCAGATCTGCATGGTTTTGCACAGAATTGTACACTACAGACGTACAACGTAAGGCACACACAGAGTCTCCGGTTCACTGTAGGCAACTTACTGAGGCATAAATGGCATCATTTATGGTTTTGTTCTGCTTTTGGCTAGGATAGAGTTAATTTTCTTCCTAGTATCTGGTACATTGCTGTGGTTTGTCTTCAATCAGAATAATGCTTAGTAACACACTGATGTTTTAGTTGTTGCTAAATAATGCTTACCGTGCTCAAGGACTTTTCAGTCTCTCATGTTCTGCCAGTGAGGAGGGGCACAAGAAGCTGGAAGGGAGCAGAGACAGGACACCTGACCCAAACTAGCCAAAGGGGTATTCCATGTCACAGCATGTCACGCCTAGTAGATAAACTGGGGGGAGTTGGCTGGAAGGTACAAATCACTGCTCTTTTTCCCTTTTAGTTTTATCTCTCTCTCCTTGTTATTTCCCCTATCATTATTTTTATTAGTATACTGTACTTTAGGTATTAAACAGCTCTTATCTCAACCCGTGGGGTTTACATTCTTTCAGTTCTCCTTCCCACCCCACCTGGGGCGGGGGAATGAGGGCATGAGCCCTCCTCCTCCTTGTATGAGGTACAACCCCCATATTTCTGGCAGCTTCCCTGTTTAACAGTGCTAATCGGGGAGCAGCTCTTCACACAAATCCTAAATTCCTTGTGCTCTGCCCTCAGCTCCTCAATATTCAGCATATGAATGTACCCTATTAATAAGATCACAATTCACATTGATGGACAGATTCCATTACGTAGGCTCATGACCTTTGCTCTTCCAGTTCATGGCATCTTCATCATCCCTTTGGCTACTATTCCTTAAGGTGCATAGTGGCACACCAGAATCTGTCCCTTGCACTTGAAGCATCTTCCTGACTACAAATGTTAAAAAAAACATCAAATACCTTTTTTAAGCATCAAATGAGAAAAGAATATTTTCAAATACTATATTTGCAAACAGTGAAAGTTCCAAACCCTCTTATGTTATAACTTTACTTGACAAGATAAGCATACTGTTATGTATGTACACGTTAGATTTAGATCATATAATAGGAAAAAATTCTTCACTATGAGGATAGTGAGATATTGTATCAGGTTGCCAAAGAAGCTGTGGCTGTTCCATCCCTGGAAGTGTTCAAGATCAAGTTGGAAGGGGCTTTGAGTAACCTGGTCTAATGGAGGGTGTCCCTGGGTGTGGCAGGAGGTTGGAAGTAGATGACCTGTAAGGTCCCTTCTGACTCAAACCATCCTATGATTCTATTTGTCTCTTGACTGAAATCTTCTAACATTCTGTGCTGCCTTACTCATACCAGCAAGCTTTGCTGGGGCACTTCTAATTTAAAGGAAAAGCAAAAGTAAATGAAAAGCATTTTTCTATCACTTGTTAGAGAAGTGCTGTGTCGTCCAACACACGTTAAACACTTTTATACTTTTTTTGCTGTGTGCTTGGATAGAAGAATCATGAAAAGGAGGAACAGAGAGAACTAAAAAAGAATGAAGAACCACTATCATTATCATGGAACATCTCACAGTCTCAGCTGACAAATTAGCAACTGCTAACCATTTTAATTGGAGAGATCAGGCAGTACATCATACAGGTGTGCTTCCCAAAATAACTGGTCTAAGAAGAGATTCAAGGCACCCCTGCTGAGAAGTACTTGGGGGTGTTGGTTGATGAGAAATTTAACATGTGCTGGCAGTGTGCACTCACAGCAAGGAGAGACAACCATATCCTGAGCTATGCCAAAAGAAATGTGACCAACAGGTCAAAGGAGGTGATCCTGCCCCTCTACTCTGCACTCATGAGACTCCACTTGGAGTGCAAGGTACAGTTCTGGTGTCCTCAACATAAGGACATGGAGCTGTTGGAGCAAGTCCAGAGGAGGGCCACAAGTATGACCAGGGGGCTGTAGCATCTCCCATATGAAAACAGGCTGAGAAAGTTGGGGCTGTTCAGCCTGGATAAGGTTGCAGTGCCTACAAGGATGCTGGGCAGGGACTCTTCATTAGGGAATGCAGGGATAGGACAAGGGGTAATGGGTTTAAACAGGGGAAGTTCAGGTTGGATATAAGGATGAAGCTCTTTACTGTGAAGGTGGTGAGGCACGGGAACAGGTTGTCCAAAGAAGTGGTAAATGCTTCACCCCTGGTAGTGTTCAAAGCCAGGTTGGACGGAGTCGTGGGTGACATGGTCTTGGCCAGGGCACTGTCCATGGCAGGGGTGTTGGAACTAGATGATCTTAAAGTACTTTCCAACTCTAACCATTCTGTGATTCAGGGGAAAACAGTTGTAAATTATACCAACCACATAATCCATGTAGTCCTTTATATTGCAGGATAAAGACATTCTTAATCTCTGGCTTCATTAAGACTTGTCAACAATAGCAAACTTCTTGCCACCAATAATAATAAACCAAATGCCAAGGAATAGGACTGGATCCATTCTCTCTAAAAGAGACTCACAGAAAATTTCCCAGATGATGTGAACGATCACACGTAACTGCTGCAGCTCACAAAATCTCTGACATCGTTGTAGTCCCTGCATGAATTAGTATGTTTTATGTTTGTGGAGCAGGTACATCTCAGCTTCCATCAGCTTTGGTCCATAGATGAACTCCATGACAGGAAGTTTGGAACTCTATGATATTAAGGTCTTTTCCAAACCAAACCAAACCAGTCTATGATTCTATAATGAACCATATGAAAAACTGAAAAGCTAATCAGAGTCATAGACTTTAATGAAAATAGTCAGTTTCAGCAGAAAAAAACTGATAAGATTTAAGACTGGCAAGATTCCTGCAGTGTTTGACAGTAGCGATAGTCTAACTAGAATTTTCAATATGACGAAAACTTGATAGGTCTGAGAGGGGAAAAAAATCAAAATAAGAAGAGGAACATTTTAACAATTCCCACAGAATAAAAATTCATGAGAGAAAAAAATATAAAGACTACTTAACTAATTTTGCTTTCTATAATGACAAATTTTCCTTCTGCCACTATTGAGATATTCAGTTTTCCAAGACTAAATAATAACAATATCAATAATAATAATAATGATACCAGTAATATTTTCCTTGCATGCCAATTCTATTATTTTTAAAAACTTAAAATATATTATGGCATCTACTATAATATTACAAACTGAAATTGATATGTAGATATATAAATACTGAACACACACACACACACACACACACACATACACATACACACTGTAATGAACAAGTCCAGACAAAATCAAATATTTTATCATACGAAACATATACAATTTAGAAGTAATTCAGAAAATTGTTGGACTGCTATTTCTATTCTTATTATTGAGAAATTATCAAAATAAGCTGCTCCCACAAAAAATATTTATTGCACTAAAAGTTCATTTTTACCTTTTATAGGGAAACCTGTTTCATTAAAAACATTTTAACCAGTTTTATTCTGCCTGGAAACAGATGAGTTCATGTAATCTCTTGGAACGTGTTATAGAGCTTGCAGAGCCTTTGAATGATTTCTGTGTCTGGGAAGCATTTGCTCTTCATTTTGGGCTTAAGAGTATTGGAGTTTTGGTTCTACTCCTTAAATACCAACAGAATGATCAGGGTGTTGGTCCATTGTGTGTATCTAGAACCTCAGGGGCTAAGAATGACCATGAGTTACATACTGAAAGCACAGAGGTGACAAACCATAGAAAGGAAATACACACAAGGGTTGAGACAAAAGGTCTTCTAAATAATGAATGAGGTGGAACAAGGCAATTTTAAACCTGTGTTGCTGCTTTCTCTATCTAAATCTAATAAAAATTCAGCATAAATAGCAATGTTAGCAGTCACACATTCCCTCTTCATTCTGTAAATACTGAGGTACAAAAGAAAGACTAGCTTAATGAAATGCTTCCATCAAAAAAGAGTAACATTTACCTCTCCTTCAGCTTCTCTGTGGAATAAATTACAAATCTTCAAGTCTAAACATTGCCTGGTCTTTAAATATACTTGCCCAAGGATAACGATAAATAGTAACACTGGCCTTGGTCTCAACACTGTCACATCCCTGCAGTGGCCAAAGCTCTCATTCAATATACTGATGCTTACCTTAGTTGATCTGGAAGAAACTTATTTTGACCAGAGGTGAATTCCATCACTGCAAGATGCTCCAAAGACACAATGTGTGTGAGGATGTGAGGGCTGACATCAGCAAAACAGATCACATGTATTTTTTTTTTTTCTATGTGTGGTTATTATTACACATACATGTGTTTGGTTTTTTATTTAGCTCTATAGCTTAATGTTTACTTCACCCAACAAAAGCTGCAGAATATACGCCTGTACACGAACATTTGGCAAGGCATATTTTTCAAAATAAGACATTGTTCTATTCTCACGATTCACATTAAAGACCTCATACTATTGTGGACATTTAAAGACTTGTCCAGGAAAATACCTAACTACACAAAAATGCCTGCTTTAATTTATTGATTCATTTCAGACCATCATGGGAAACTTAGGGCCTAAAAATATCTTACCCATAGGCTCTGTGTTCACATTTCATATGTACTAAGAATGACTGAGTGAACTAGAGGCCCTTGGTACCTGTTGTTGAAGTTTCTGTACTCAGTATTTTTCTTGGATTAGACTTGCAGCCAACTGGTTGTAATTGACCCTCTACTGGGACAAGTTAGGATAAGAACATATGCCTTTCCTTAAAAAAGAGAGAGGAAAAAAAAACGAAGGAGAAAGGGAGAGAAAAAGAGAAATATCACCAGTATTTATTTTAAGTTGCCTTCACTTCCAACTTTTCTGGCAAAATGTCAAGCTTCTGTCATAACGCAGAACTCTATTTAAAAGCAGCTCCTGGAAAAAAAGACTACATGAGGAACAGTACCTAACTAAAATGCAAAACTAAAGAATGGAGTAGCAGTTATTTCTGCTCTGTTGGGTAGGCAGCCCACCCAATATTGCCATGAGATTTCTGCATATGAAATGCCAGGCTGGCATCTCTCTTTAGGGCAGTCATTAGTCAATTTGTCATGCATCATGCAAACATAAATCATGAAATTATAACTGCAAATGTGAAAACCTCCAATGGTTTTCTACCTCAGGCCAGCTATTTCTAGGCTAAACAAACTTGACACCAGGTTTCAGCAGCAATTGTAACAATCCGACAAGAATCTCAAGGGAATTACTCGCTGTATCATGTGAAAATATGCAAATTCTATCTAATTTTTAGTGTATGAAAAAGGAACTTCATTTTTACTAAATTTCTGCATGCAGGAAAGTGTGTTAAAAATCAAAGCTAGTGCCTCTTTACAGGAATTTTCTGAACATGCTATGTTCATGTTAAGCTTTGGTGCAAATAAATGGAAACCACCACCACCTTCTCTTCATTGATGAGCTTACACTCAGTCTCATTTTTGGCGTGTAGAGCAAACCTCCCTCTAAAATCAGCAGTTGATTCCTAATGGAACTCAGCATCCTTTGTCCATGTCCATGTCCTAGTGCTCAACTGAAAGATTGCAGGTGTAAACTTAGTAGAAATCACCTTCTTTTTCTTTAGACGCTCAAAACTACTGTTTTGAAAACTGCCATACATACATCTTTCCTACTAGAGGAGTACTTATTGCATCTTTCCTACTAACTTAAACCAACACTTCAGATTTTCAGACCCAAACTTAAATGCCAAATTGCAAAACACTGATTAAATCTAGCCTCTTCTCAAACAGGTAAATTTCCTTCATTTGTTACCAAAATGCTCCAGCTTCTGTCATAAAAATATCACGATGGGGAACAGCCTGCACAGCCATAGACTCCTGTAGTATCTTCAGCAAACACAAATATTTGGTGTCACTACTAGGCATTGCTTCCAAATCATCAACTACTCAGTATCTCTTTATGCTACATTAGGATATGGATGCAGTATTTAACAGATGATTTAAACTCTCATAGTGGTGTCCACAACTTTCACACAAAAGCCACAAAAGTCCTGATCAACTGCTCATCTCCATATGTATTCTTCTCAAGATCACTGATGAGAGCACTAAAACCAGCATGGTCTTGTTTAGTTAGAAAACTTCCATTATAGCTGAATATAAAATATTGAAACTAATATCAACTTAAACATAATGATAATGGTGACTTGCAATGGATTTATGAGTAAAGAGATTCGTAATCTAACAGTTTCTAGCTGGATAAAAATAGTTGTTCTTTCTTACATGGTAGATGGCTGTTCAGGAGCCGTTTCTCTAGACAGACAAAACAAAGAAAAGCCTTTCCTACAAGAAAAAAGCAGGGCTAATATGCCATAAAGATTGCTTCTTGCACCCGTGTATGCTGTTCAACTCATGTACCTCAGTCCTCCCACTCCTCTTTGTCCCTAGCTCTATTTCTGGGCCCATAGGAGCTGTAATGGACTTACAAGCTATATAATTGCTCTGTGTGACTTCAGCAGCGGCTGCACAGCCTTGGGGGAAAAGTAATATTAGATGACAACAGAGCATCTGTTCAGTTTTATTTTAACATAGCAGCCAGTCATGGAAGAACCATCATTCCTAATTGTTGGTATGAAGGCTACAATGGCAGTAACATGGATAAAATGTTCATAAGCTACACTGCCACACACAGCTATGGGTATGGCTGGAGTCTCTGGAAGTACCCATAAGAAAATTCACCCCAGTTGCCTTGCAGTGCCAGCTCAGGTATTCACCCATCCATCACTGAGTGGGAAGCAGCTCCTGACACACAAGCAGTCCCCCAGAGAAATTCCCATGTTCTGGATAAAACATAGTCACTTTCCACAAGGAAAAAGTATTCACCTCACGCTTTAATTTTTACACTCTGGCAGATGAAGATAATCTGAAAAAAAATGTGAAACTATGCAGAATGAGAAAAGTTTCATCTCCCTCTCTCTGCCCCTTTTCTTTTCTTTTAAAGCAGAAACTTAACCTCTTCCATAGACTTAATGTCATAATTTGTTGCAGCCAAGAGGTTTATAACAGCAATGTAATCAAAACTGGAATCATCAAGAAATTATTGTATCAAAAGACACTTATATACAAATCTAATTACTTCTTTCTTCCCTCCTTCCCCCCCCCCCCTTTTCTTTCCTTCTTTTTGTTTCCTTTGCATAGATCCACTTAATCCTATCTCTTAGTGTGGGCAAAAGCTGACAGTTGCATGACAAGGAATGTTTCCCTTTGTAAAAGGCTACTTCCTCTCTGTGTAGTTTTAGCCTAATTGAAATGTTTCCTATTAAGCTCAATCAAGGCAGCAATTATCTAATTATTCACTTATGCTTTTCCAGTCAAAAAATTGTACAACCAAGTATATTAGAGGGCTACATACATATTTATTATTGTTTTTATATGTCCCTATTAAGGTTTAAGCAGCAATCAAACATTTTTACAGTACTTTCATACTGCCCATAAGTCAGCTTGTTACTATTTTCTCCTACAAAGAATTACAAAGGTCACAAAACCACTTCTGTGCCTCCTACTAGGTCTGCAGTAGGTAGATGGTAAATTTAGAATCAAGTTACTCCTACATAACATGGTAAATAGAAAAGGCTACAAACGCATGTCAGATGAATGGGAGTTGCACAAGTAAGTTTGCAAGACTGAAATGATCCAAAGGAGCTTTTAGGCCTTTCAAATGCACCACATTAAAAAAAAAAAAAAAAAAAAAAAAAAAAGCCATCATTCAAGATTGATTTTAAAGGACCTCCATAAAAACACACCTTCTGCACATCTGGACGTATTCTTTAGAAAGATCCCTAAGATCAGAGTATCAACCCTGTAAGTCATCTATTCTCTTTATGGCAGTTAATTCATTGCATGTCTCATTTGAAGAATCATGAGATCATTAGTGATTACTTTTCTTTCATTAAAGTACAATAGAAATTACACTTACACACCATGCCAGCATGCAAGTGGCTACCTACTTTATGTTCTATATGCAGCTAATCATCACTTAGTTATATCTCTGAATAAAAATACTTGTTGTTAAATAAAGGGGTTATTTTAATATATTTTTTTAATGAACGAAGCATTTCACAATGCTTAATTGTTCATAAAGGCGGGATCTAAACTATCTTAAAATATCTTTACATGTTCTGTGTACTTCCTGTATACTTCCTGGTTGGAATTAACTTTACTGAAGCACATTATCTTTTCAAAACTGACTTTTGACTTTGAACACCACAGTTCCTAGGCACATAATACATTATATAGTAACAGCTATTTTTTCAGAATTGTGCAACCACCCATTGAAACCTAGACTTCTTTCCCTTTCCCAGTTTAAGAACTTGACTTAGGAAGAGATCAGCAGTGACTCTACATGTTTTTTAGGGGCACTTGAATTACATAGTTGCATGAACACTTGAAGCTCCATTTGAAGCCAAAAAAAGTTTTAACAAGGACCAAGTAATCTTGTTTTCTCACTGAGCCTTCTTAGATTTTTCCTTCCAGCACATACAGAATCATAGAATGGTTTGGGTTGAAAGGACCTTAGGATCATCTAGTTCCAAACCCCCTGCCATGTGAAGGGACACCTTCCATCAGACCAGGTTACTCAGGGCCCTATCCAACCTGGCTTATAAATGGCTACAAAAGCACAGTACTCCTTCAGTAGTCTCATGCTTGTTGGCTTACATACAGTAGCCTCTTTTCAGTAAAAGAGATTGCACTTCTTCTATGTTGCATAAACTCCACAGTTTTGACTCTTCACTTAAGGCCTCCTGCAATGCATGACAAAGGCCACTAAAAGATTCCCTTTGATTTTCTGTGGTCAGCAAACAGAAGAGGAAGTCTTTTTAAAATGCTTAACAGTGGAAAAAAAAAAAAAAACAAAACAAAAAAACTGGACATACCACCTAAACACTTACTGTTGCTCCCAAATAGGAAGGCAGGAGACCCACCTCATACATTCATCATCACACCACTCCCTGCCTGAGGAGATACCATGCTCATGCATAAGGGAGCAGCAGGGATATTTGTGGCAGATCATCCTCAGCCTTACTGCAGGAATTTTGCCTTGGTCTGCAGAACATCAGCAAGTTCAAGCACATTCTCACACTCCTCTTGCTGAAGCCAAATCCAGATTGTGCCCACCAACGACAAGAAGTCCGTTCTCCTTTCTAGTTTCAAATTACTTTATCAGAAAAGACTGCTTAAAACTCATAAGAGCTTTTAATAATTTTAAAAAGGAAGTAAAAAGTACTAAAAATGAACATTCCATGAAAACAGAAAATATCCACCTATTAAAACGGATCAATCAGGCTGCAAGAATTAATATTACAGAGCGTGATGCTAGAATTACAATTGTATTATTCCCTGTGCATGAGACATTACATTCACATGGGTTTAAAAGCACACACACGCAGTGAGTCTGGAAACACTTAGCAGTGACAGCCTACACTAGTGTGCAGGAAAGCTATCTTTAAATTTCTAGACCCAAGACATCTGGGACAAAAGTAGAACTCAATGACATTCATCACATGGCTGCCCTTTATTAACTTGCAGACTATAATACTTTTTTGTCATAATGTTATGAACACATCCTGTTATCTACTTTTTAAAGTAAAAATGTTCATTGTTAGTAGAATGGATTTTACAGGGAAAAAGAAGTAATTTCAAAATACGTTGTCATAGTTAGAATGTAAATGAATAGTTACATAGTATTTAATAAATTGATGAAATGTACTATTTTTTCCACCACCTGACTGTGATGTTGTTTCACATACATTAACAACAAAAATACAGCTGCCTCGAGTTCCTGGAAGATATATGTGTACAGCATACTCTCATACCCCATATACACGGACATAATATTCATGTGAAAAATTGGAGAGGTATGTGATACCCATGACTGCATCACCTGCTCACTAATCCAGCTCCCTGGGAGTTACTCTAACTTTCCAAACTCTGAGCAGCTTCACACAGCTGCCATGGAAAGAAAAAAAAAAAAAAAAGTGGTGATGGTGGGGAAGTATAAAATCATCCAAAACCTCTGTATGACAATGAAATTAATCTCTGAACTTCTACCTGTAAAATTGTACATCCCCAAAATCCAACTTTTTCCCCAGTGAAGTTGAACACCAGGGTGGTCTTGACTAAAAAGATTTATTCTAAGAATTGTGTCTATGACGAACAATTCCAATTTCAAAAAAACCACTGAAAGATTCAGGATTCAAAATATTCCAATTCAGTGATTGCTACATCCTGAAGAATGAATACAAAGAAGTGGCCTAGCTGCACAGAAATTTTAACTCAAACTCAAGAAAAAAATGCCAGACAACTATGAGATTATAACATAAGCACATTCTACCCCTCTGCTCTCGTAGTCCCCACTTGGAGTGCAAGGTACAGTTCTGGTGTCCTCAACGTAAGGACATGGAACTGTTGGAGCAAGTCCAGAGGAGGGCCACAAGTATGACCAGGGGGCTGTAGCATCTCCCGTATGAAGACAGGCTGAGAAAGTTGGGGCTGTTCAGCCTGGAGAAGAGAAGGTTGCATAGGGACCTTCAGTATCTGAAGAGTGTCTACAAGGATGCTGGGCAGGGACTCTTCATTAGGGAATGCAGGGATAGGACAAGGGGTAATGGGTTTAAACAGGGGAAGTTCAGGTTGGATATAAGGATGAAGCTCTTTACTCTGAAGGTGGTGAGGTACTGGAACAGGTTGTCCAAAGAAGTGGTAAATGCTTCACCCCTGGCAGTGTTCAAAGCCAGGTTGGACGGAGTCGTGGGTGACATGGTCTTGGCCAGGGCACTGTCCATGGCAGGGGAGTTGGAACTAGATGATCTTAAGGTCCTTTCCAACTCTAACCATTCTATGACTCAGGGGAAAACAGCTGTAAGTTATACCAGCCACATAATCCATGTAGCCCTTTGTATTGCAAGATAAAGACATTCTTAATCTCTAGCTTCATTAAGGCATCAACAATAATGAACTTCTCACCACCAATAACAATAATCCAAATTGCACAGAACAGGATTGGATCCATTCTCTCTAGAAGAGACTCACAGAAAATTTCCCAGATGATGTGAACAATCACATACAACTGCTACATCTCACAGAATAATCTCTGGCACCATTGCAGTCCCTGTATGAATTAGTATGTTTGTGGAGCAGGTACATCTCAGTTTCCATCAGCTCTGGTCTGTACATTATGTTATCAATAAGAAATTTTTATATTAGTGTTTTCTGTCCCATATTTACCTAGCAGTAAGGTCATGTCCTGCAAACAGCTTATATATCTGCAACATGATAATATGACAAGTGCTGTTGAATTCAAGTGTTTAATACTTAAGAAGGTAGATGCTCTAGCAAGGGAGACATGAGCATAGCATTCTGGTATGGGAGATTATTTTCATAGTTCATTCTTCTGTCAATAAGCTATTTGGCAATTCAAAACTCATTCTACATTTTGGAAGTACAATTCTAACCCCAAATAGTCTTGACTCTTGATTTAAGTCCAGTACAGCTGCCACAATGCTAAGAAACCTTTTTTCACAGCTAGATTGTGAGATGGGCTGTGGAATCTACATGCCCAGAGATGTGACTACCAGACTGGACATGGTCTGGGTAGTCTGGTCTAATTTGACCCGCTTTAAGTGCATCAGATGACCTACAAAGGTTCCTCATTACTAGAATAATACAGTCATGTAAGTGCTAATTGTAGTAGCAATCATATTAATAACAAATTGAGTCTACAAGACAAAAAGCACCATATGAATACATACATTAAACAAGGTAAAATATCTTAAAATTTTCTATGAATATGTACATTAAGTAAAACATCTCAAAATTTCATTTACTCTTCCATTTAGATTTCCTTTGTCTTATGAAAAAGAGTCTACTATGACAATGAAGCAGATACTATAATTGGAAATTAATTCCAGCTCATGAAACAATTTAAATTATACATTTCAATGAGTATAAATTATTAATGACATTTTAAAAGTTTAATTCAAATGTAAAGATTAGTTGGATATATGAAATAAATCCGATTCCTTTTCCACAGATAAAGCTCTCCAGAACATAAAAGATCTGAAAGTTGCATGGAACAAGGTTTTTGAAAAAGTTTTGGTATATATGATCAGTATAAAGCCAGAAAGAAAATGCCACTAAAAGGACATTACAGCTCCGTATTCTTTTATGATTACAATGACATCATTGCTAAGTAATTAGCAAACAATTAAGAATCCTATTTTCATGACAAATGCTAATGCTTAGAGACTTTTGACAGTTAATACTTATAGCTGTAGAAGAGCAAAGTTTAAAATACAGTATATCTTAAAAAAATATTATTCATACTGCACAGGACAGAAGCAATGGAAATAAAATAAAAATGTATTAAAAATAGCTACAACTTATTAATTTTTCCTGAGGCCAATAAAATACAAAGGTAAAAATGTTAAGAGTGGAGAGGGCAAGGACTGGGAGAATTAAAATCCTTAAAATCTTTAAATCATTGAGAAGTCAATAAGGCCAGTGGGGACTGAGAACATTATGAAAGTCCCAACTGTACGCACAAAAGAAAAGAATGGATAAAACATATGTAAAATGTGAATATATTTATATTAAAAAGAATAGTGCTTCAACCATTATTGCATTTTCTGATTAGCAAACCGCTTGCTGTAAGAATAGTGAAGGCTGGAAAGCATGATCTGTACAATTTACCCTACTGATTCTCAAGAAAAACATGATGTTAGGATCCTGAAGGTAGGTGGTCTTTGAAGGCAACATGTTGATTTCACATAACACAGACTCAATTTAAAGCCTATGTGGAAATAGACAATGCACATCCAAAGCACAAACCACAATACATTACCTTTGTACACAGATATGTAACAGCACAAATTCCTCCAAATTAAAGGTTAAAATGCTCCCAGAGGAAGAGCAGTCTAGCCAGCCCCACAGCAATGTAATCACGTTACAGATCCCAGAGGTAGTTAAAAGGCATTGGGACAATCTCCTTTGGACTCTACCATAGAGCTAGACATTGCTGCCAGTAGCTGATTTTCCACGAACAAGAATCTGTTTTTAAAAACAACTCTAATCCATTTTGCAGCAAGCAGCAAGCCTAAACAAACGAGATAAAGCAGGAAATGGTCAAAGTCTAGCTGTCTTATTCATGTGGAACTGTTTTCCATATATAATTTTTGTCCCATAATAAATGCTCACCCAGCACAGTTTTCCTTTTGCCATTTTATAGAGAACATACTGGCCCACTATTTTATCACTTTTGAGACTGTAGAATCTGGAAATTTATTACTGATTGTTATTTCTTTTTAATCTTTTTTTACTTTAGCGCAGTTTGGAATTTTGCATTAAAGACTCAGTAGATAGAGAAATTACTTGGCTCTCCCTCTTCCATTAGCTTAACAACTCAGGCTTGCTCATGTCTGCTTGCCTTCTTGCATTCCTGGCAACACAACACCCCACTCTGAGCAACGAGGATGAAGAAGGACCCTCAACTGGTACAGTTACTTCTGGGACACAGCAGTACAGGACTCATCTAGCACATGGGAAGGCTGGGGATGAATCTCTTAAGACTGGAGAGAATTCAAACCACATCTACTTTTTGTGCTTGTCAATAACAATTACACACCAAAGAGCACAGCTGTATCCTGCTTTCAGGAGAAACACTCTCAGTTTGGATTCCAGCTGGACAAAGTACCCCGTGTGCAACTCTCAAACATGCATCTCTGCATGCAGAATCCTCCCCCAAATTGTGCTGGTTTGTACTGACTCTCTCTCCAGATATACTTATTTCCTTTTAATGCCCCAGTTGCTTAACTCACAACTTCATGTTCTTGTGATACTTGGACACCTATTTTTTACATTTTATCATTCTTAAATTGAAGGCATCAAAAGCAGGTGTCCTGGCCAAAGCTGAGACTGTGTGTTCCTATCCCCCCCTAAACTTGATGTTGCTGATACCTGGTTCCAGCAGTAGTAGGTGAGAAACTGTGAGTCTAATGGCAGAGTGTGCTAGAAGCTATGCCCCAAAAGGAAGAGGGAGAGACACAGTATCTTTTGGTAACAGGGCCATACAAAATAACCATAAGCAGCACATGGCTACTTTATTCTAAGCCTACTCTTGAATCTCAGTCTGTTCCTGAGGTAAATGTGTGCTGTAGTTCAACTTCTGGCAGTCAAAGAGAACTTTCAGTCGAGCCCTGATGAGCTCCTTCCAAAGATCTAGGAACTCACTTCAAAAGAAACTGCCACAGAATGTTTTCTCTAGTGGCTTTTCACTCAGCTTGGCATAGCAGTCGACTTTTCTGTCCAATCGTTTCTTAGCTAAAAGCACATCCTTTCCCTAACTGCCAGCTTATTCATTTAGTTAGGAGACACACAGCCAACATGTCACACTTTCCAGCTTGCTTACAACTCAGTCTTCTAACACCTTCTCCTCTCACATGGGGAATCATTACTGAGGTTCACCATAAAGTCATATTTTCTTTAGATTTAGTCTCAGCATGAATATTTGTCTGCTAATGCAAAAATTGCCAAAGCATACTAAAAAAGGATAACTGAAAAAGTAAACATACATATGAAGTAACTAATGATGTAAAGAAGCCTAATGATTAATTCCCTTTTCAGGCACTAAATAAAAAATATCCTCAACATTATAGACTCATATAACTTTATATGCATCTACTAAAAATGTTATTTATAATGGCCTTCCACAAAGGTGCTAAGGATGGGCCCAGTGACACCAGATGTTGTGAACTCTCAATTGCAATTAATTTTAATGAGAACTGAAGGTATTCTGAATGTCCAACGCAGCTGCTAGTTAAGTAGTGGCTTGCATTCACACTGGAATTTCTAAATCCTAGTAAAATTATGCAAAAAGACATGCACAGCACCAAACTGAAGTAGGTAGGTTCACCTCATTTTCAATTCATCACTAAACAATGCCCACTTTCCCTCTTCTCAACAGATCTGATCTTTTTCTACCCATTTCCACCTCTCAGTTTTCTTCCACTGTAGTGATCAAGGAAGAAATCATTCTATGATTCTTACATGCTCTAGCATCTTAGAAACTCCTGATAATGGCTAATTGTTCTCGAGTTTGGCAGACAACCCTTAGAAATTTCTCAATGTTGTATATTTCCTTTTTTATAGTGTTCAAGGTTATCACATCTCTTTCAAGCAAGTTCCCAAGAGAAATGCTCCTTCCATCATCTGTCTTCAATATCTCATTTTCTCTTTCACCTCCCTACAAGAAAGACAGGAAGGAAGACCCCAGAAACTACAGGCCTGTCAGCCTGACCTCAGTGCTGGGGAAAGTCATGGAGCAGATGATTGTGAGATCACAAAGCACATGTAGAAAACAGTGGGATCAGGCCCAGTCAGCATGGGTTCAGGAAGGGCATGTCCTGCTTGACCAACCTGATCTCCTTCTGCAATAAAAAGACCAGCCTAGTTGAGGAGAGAAAGGTTGTGGACATTGTCTCTTTAGACTGAAGTAAAACATCTGACACTCTCCCACAGCAGTCTCCTGGAGAAACTGGCTGCTCATGGCCTGGAAAGGAGGATACTTTGCTGGGTCGGATACTGGATGGATGGATGGCCAAAGAGTCATGGCAAATGGAATCACATCTAGTTGGCAACTGGCTCCTAGTGGTGCCCCTCAGGGCTCAGTGTTATGCCCAGTGTTGTTCAATATCTCCATTATGAGGGGATTGAGCACACACAGTAAATTTGAGGACAACGCCAAGTTGGCTGAGAGTGTTGATCTGCTGAAGGATAAGAAGGCTTTGCAGAGGGATGTGGACAGGCTGGATTGATGGGCTGAGTCCAATGGTATGAGGTTTATCAAAGCAAAGTGCTGGGTCCTGCATTTGGGCCACAACCACCCCATGCAATGCTACAGGCTAGAGGAAGAATGGTTGAAAAAGCGCTTGGCAGAAAAGGACTTGTGGGTGCTGAGTGATGGCTGCTGAACATGAGCCAGCTTGTGCCCAGGCAGCCAAGAAGGCAAACAGCATCCTGGTCTGTATCAGCAATAGTGCGGCCACCAGGGTCAGGGAAGTGATCATCTCCCTGTACTTGGCACTGGTGAGGCTGCACCTCAAATCCTGTGTTCAGTTCTGGGCCCTCACTACAAGACAGACACTGAGGTGCTGGAGAAGGTCCAGAAAAGGGCAACAAAGCTGAAGGGTCTGGAGCGCAAGTCTTTTGATGAATGGCTGAGGGAAATGGGATTGCTTAGTCTAGAGAAAAGGTGGCTCAGAGGCAAGCCTATTGCTTTCCACAGCAACCTGAAAGGAAGCTGTAGTGAGGTGGGGGTTAGCCTCTTAATATTAAAGGTCTTTTCCAACCTATTTGATTCTACGATTCTGTATTTGTAAGAAAAGAGTTGCCCAGCTCCTGAATGCTCATGTTAGAAACTCAGGTGTTTTCCTGTGCCATTCAAGTTTTATATTGTTTCAGATGCCACATCCTCTGCATGACCCTGTAAACATTGATCTAAGTTTTGAGAATGTGCTGGTACTAAACGGTTGCATGTTTTTGGAGGATAAAAGAGGAGCATTTCCTATTGAGCCAATTTATCTGAAGTGCAATCAGTTTCCCACCCTCACAGCAGGATTATGGAGACAGATATATTTGGATTCAGAACACTGAATTAGAAATCTAATATTAAAAGTAAAGTAGCAGAGTAATAGCTTTTTATAGTTAATACATAGCAAAAATAAGCTAAATAGACTGTTTCACAGAGGTAAAAGATTTTCACCTACATTCTGTGGAAAATGGGAATACTAAAGCTTTCAGAAGCCTTCAGCCTGTTTCTTGCCTCTCTTACTGCTGGAAATAGCAAGAGGAACTGTTAACTGAGTTTTGAGAGGGACAGATTGAGGGTATCTGCCTCAAATTATGTTGGGAGCAACTGTAACATAGTATGCTCGTGTTTGATGAATTTCTGTGCACTGCCAAGGTTATAATTTCTAGTCTGCCTCAGTCTCTGCCTTTATTTCTTTTGGCTCAAAGCAAAGCAGAACTAGAGGTGCTATATGACTTTCCTAGAGAAATAAAAAGGGTCCAAACATACTGTCCAGTTATTTCAATTGAACTAGTTAAACGTCATTAGCTGAACCATAGTTACTACCTTTGTACCCATTCTTAGCCCTAGGAAAATGTACTTTTAGCCATAGGAAATACGCACTTGTTCAATTTACAATCCAAACTGTTGACAGAAAGTTAAACTGTAAAGTAGTAATAAACTGTGCTTACCTTTGAGCTTTCAGAGTCTAAGTTAGAACTGAGGATTGCTATCACCTTGTTCTGCACATTAGTTTTAAGACATGTGTGGAACAATACTAAAGAATATGCCACACTCATATTTGCTTCTCCTAACGGTTCAATATGATATTGGAAGAACTGAATGAGTACACGCTAAAGTGATCCAAAATTACTCTGTAGTAAACAGAAGTCAACTTACTATTTTGACTTACTATTTTGAGTCTGTCTTATATGAACTTATGCATGTTTTTAGCTTTAAAAGAATGTAATGGTTTAAGGCCCTCAGAAGTTCGCTCACTCACTCACCCCTCTTTCTTCCCTCAGTCCCAGGGGGATGGGAATCAAAAGAATGCAACTCCCACAAGTTGAGATAAGAACGGTTTAGTAACTAAGGTATAACACAAATCACTACTGCTACCACCAATAATAATAATGACAAGGCAAATACAAGGAAAGAGAATACAACAGCTCACCACCTGATACCAAGCCCGATCACACAGTGCACTCCCCACATTCTGCGTCTCTGCCCTCCATTTTACATTCTGGGCATGACAAGCTGTGGTATGGAACACCTTCTTTGGTCAGTTTGGGTCCGGTGTCCTGCCTCTTCCCCCCAGCCTTCCCTCCTCCCTGGCAGAGCATGAGACTCAGAAAGTCCTTGGCCAGCACTAGACTAAATATTACCAAGCAGTAACTGAAAACACTGGTGTTATCAGTGCTGTTCCCAGGTCCAAAATCAAAAACACAGTGCTGCACCAGCTACCAAGAAGAAAAATGACTGCTACTGCTGAACCCATGACATAGGCCTACCAGGACTATAAAGGCTACCTCAGTGCATGAGACTCTCCAAATCACTAGCCTACTTGTATTTCACTGAGGAAGCCTTAAAACTGTGTTATTTACCACATGGGATGGAATGTATCTCATCTATCACCTTAGGCAAAAAGTCAGGCATCTAGTCTAAGGAAACAATTTCCCACTCAACTGGAATAGATAAAAGCTCCATGGGGAACATTTGTCCCCACTTTAGATACCAATCTTAGGACAGTTTTGGACAAGATGCTTCCCACTGTGCACTTTATTAATACAGGAAGCTTAGATAACTAGCTTAGACTAGACACTGAATTTATACATGGCTAAAAATTAAGGAGACCTCCAGAAACGCAAACCATGTGTAAAAACTTCAAAATGCGAAACTGGCCACTGAATGTTAGGTTGCATTAAATCTCATCAAGTGAGACAGATAAAAAACAATGGAGCTAAAACAAACCACCAAAAAACATTCATTGCTGATGTTATGGTTTTATTTTAAACTTCTTAAAACAGAATGCATGTGAAGTCAGTACTTCATTAAGAGGAACCATGTATACATACATATATATGTACACAAAGATATCAAATGCCTTTTTTTTTTTTGTAATTTTTTTTAATGTTTCTTGTGATAACTAGAAATGAACACAGGTCTGCTGCTGCAAGAACATTCATTCCTCAAAGTATGACTAAATAAAACAACTTTGGATATAAAATTTCTCAGGACTCTAAGGAACTTAGAAGGCAAGGAAAAGCAATGGCTATTTTTCCACCAAATTTTTTTCTTGCTCATCAAAAAGAAATTATTACTTCTTTGAGAATGAGAAACATGTTATCTGCAATCTAGCTAGCATCTTAAAAGTGGGTATTATGCTTATACGCATATATTACTCTTGAACAAACAAAAATATAATTAGCTTGAAGCCAAACCGCATGTTAAGAAACATCACATTCCTTCTAGTGTATAGTCATTGCTAAAAAAAGATAGAGGGATATTGAGGAGGAAAAGCATCGATATTCTTGACAGGCAATTAGGAATTCATCTGAGGGACTTCAAAGGAGCATGTAATTAGAAATTCAATGCTATAGTGCAGGCAAATACCAAAGAAATTAATATTTCTCAAAAACCTGTTTGGAAAGTGAATGACATCCACATTGTTATTTACAGATATAAATACTTACGTGGAGTGATTCTTGGTAATGTAGGCATGCATGTATACAGTTGCACTAATTTTACTGGTGTTATCACAGCACAATAGTAAGGATTAATTACAAATGTGACCTCCAAAATAAAGACCTAGAGGACACAATAACTCCTTTTTATTCTGATGGTTTTAAAGAAAACATTCATTTGAGAAGCTTGAGAATAGATATATATTGAAGAACTCATATATAACACACAAAAAACCCTGTGGTCTTTAAACAGAACATTTTCTCAATAATATTATTTTTCAGTCAGCAAAAAAGTTGTGAGAGTAATGAGAGTTTTCCTTTTTTCTCCTTACGTTCTCCCACTGTCCCATGTTTCTTTACCAGCTCTCAAGAAAAGAAGGAGGAGAGAAACAGGAACCTCCTACTACCTCAAAGTACTACACTGAAACCAAAACTACAGTTAGGTGTAGGTTTCAAAAGGTCTATTTATCCCTTGCTTCTCTCTTCTCAGCTCTGCTAAAGAATTCCCTAACAAATTCCAAAGACAGCACAGCAGTTGGCACTTTCTCCAGCCGATATGTACACTTCTTCATTTATTCCTATCCTGTATGTATAAAAAGTCACATAAGGAAATAAAATATTTATTTGCTCATGATATTTTGAGAACATTTGAAAGATAAAATATAGCAAAACACATAGCATATAACACATCTCCAAAGTGCTTTTTTTAACCTACTAAGCTGTTGTTCATCATAAAAACTTGTTGCATCAAGGTACAGCAGAAGTATCACTAAAGATGTATTACTGGGATTTTAATTGTTAATTCTTCCAGAAAGAGGTAGACTATTAAACTACATTACAGTGAAGATAATTTTTCAAGTCCTTAAGTACTAAGTGACTCTCATGCTCGTAAGAGTATCAAACAGTGATCTAGTTCAACAGCTCAGTTAGCTCTTGTCATGCTCCTGACAAGCTGAAGAGCTGGACGTCTCCACACTGTCAAGTATTTAAATTTTGAAAGAAATTTTAAGCAATTACTTCTTTCACAGAATTATCACCTCAGTCCTTTAATTTTCATCCAAGCAGGAACACGCTCACAGCCATTAAAGACTTTGACTTCGAAATAAGGGGGAGAGGGAGTGGAAGAAAAAAGAAAAATTAAAAGAATATCAGAATTTGGAAAAGTTAGTATCAAATAAATTTTCAACTCAAAGTCCATCCTCAAAAAAGCTATAGAAAAAAACCCAAACCTGTAAGAGAAGCAAAAGCAGTTCATATATACTGATAAAGACACTACTGCTGAAGCTGCCAATCTTCCACTGCCTTCCAGTCTTGGAGGACATCCAAGAAAGGAGAACTGCAGGAGCTCAGTGCTTCTTTGCCTATGCCCATACACGAGGAACCTCATTACAGAACACAAAATGCGCTGCTTTTTCTGAGTAATTTGGATAATTCAGTTGTGTCTAAGGTTGAATGTTTACTACAAATTACACATCTTATTTCTTGGGTAGGTAGCAGGTGGATGTAAATTCACACCTTCCTGGCTGCAGGATTTGTCAGAATTTGTCTACTTCTCTTGTACTTGTTACTGTTCAAGATTTTTTATACAGCAGCCTTATTCCCTTTCTATGGATACCCTCATATTACAGTAATATTATGTGAAATTAACAGGAAAATCCAACATTAAGAATTCTATTTCATTATGATTAAGTGTATGTGAACTACTGTTGCACAGTTAAAAAAAAAATTAAACCTGTACCAGGCATAAGGACGTCAATGCCAGACTTCAGCCTGCTGCGATGTGATATGTGGAGGAGCTGTAAATCTCTGCCTATCTTTGTTTGGGGTTCAACTGGAAATTGATCTCCTGTAATTTTTCTTTAAAGCTTGAGTAGAACTCCAGAATGCTGGCGAACATTTATTTTCTCAGTAAAATAGGATCTAAATACATCTAAATACGCATGAGAGCTAAAACTGAACTTACGGCAGATTGCACGTTTGCCTAATTGCTACACCACCAGTAACCAAAAAATGCTACTTTGTAAAAAGACTTTTGCATTCCTCACCATTTCAAAATAGTATATAAAACCATTTTTTAATATGCAGTTATACATAGAATGGATTCTGAACCTATGCAGTTTTGTTTTGGTGGGTCCTTTAACATATAAGTAGTAAAAGTTATGAGGATGTTTTATATTCCCAGTTCCTTATAGAAATAGACTGGGAAAGCTGTTTCCAATACTTTGCCAGTGTACATTTTAATAGGGAAAAATAACTGCTGATTATTATGAAACAATGAGCCACATTTCAAGTAATCCAGCCAATCAGTAGAAAGGATTTGAGGCCTTCTGGTTTATATTTGTGTGCAAACAGCTGTATTTCATTTTTTAGCCTCTTTGTTTTCCAAAGCTTTTTAACTTTTTGTCAGATAAAATCCTTGTTGTCATGGTGGCCAACACACTAGTGAAATTAGGGTGGAGGAAGGGGAAGAAGCATAGGGGAATGGAAAACCCGTGGGTCGAAGTTTGTTAAAAATAAGGAAAAAGAAAAAAAACAACAAAAACCAAAACACGACAAAACCCCCAAAATGCAGAATTAGAAACAAGGCCCCTTCCCCCCAAACCTTCCAACTATCCCAAAATAAAATGGATATGTGAATAAGAACAATTTATCTGTATGTAAAGTGCTGATTCCAGAATACGTTACTTGGAACTGTAAATACTTCTTAATGTAGTGATTTCAAATCACAACACTGAATAACTCATTGCTAAAAGATAGTATAAAAAAAAAACTTCTATCATTTAAAACTGACACCATAGAATTCCTAATTTCCTAGTTTTGATAACAATTTATAACTTCCTTGGGAAACTGGATTTGTTTTAATAAAGCAGTTGGGAAAGAATGAACGCTGGAAGAAGTCCAGCTGCAGAACATGTGGTTGTTAAAAATTAAAAATAATAATTTCATGACTTTGTAGTGGTTTATCGCATCTTTTGAGATTTACTTTAAAATTTAATAGTTTGTTGCCCTACAAAAATCTGAGCAGAATTTCAGTAGGGTCAAAACATCTAAATCTATCTAGAACTGCAAATTGAGCATGGTTTTCTCAGTTAGGACATCCAGCAGTATAAGTTAATGTCACAGAACTAACGCATACAGGGTATAATAGTGTAAGTGCTCCATATTCCATGTCATCTATGTATGTGGTTTACATGTTGGCTTCACCAAGCCTACCTCTCAGTATTATGGGATGCTTTGATCAGTAAAGATCCAATGAATTATTGCAATACTCAGATGACAACC
The DNA here is from genome assembly GCA_032466535.1 of Forpus xanthops. Lineage (NCBI taxonomy): Eukaryota > Metazoa > Chordata > Aves > Psittaciformes > Psittacidae > Forpus > Forpus xanthops. The sequence goes on along the minus strand of JASSUY010028257.1, from coordinate 3,168 downwards.
TAAAAGAACATTGTATCAGGTCAGGTAATGGTCAGAAGTCTAAGCAGAGAGAGGCTTCATGGTACACAAGTCCTTTAGTACATGAACATATCCATGCTTTCAATCTCTCCAAAGAGCAGCCACTTCTGACAACATGGAGAGCATCCAGAAGAACCCCCCCCAACATTTAAACTCAGAGGGCCAAATTCAAAGGCTTGCTTAGAACTCTGACTTGCAAACATAGCTTTCTCATGTCAAACACAGAAAAGAGTTAAAGTAACATTTTAAATCTTTTGTCTCTATATGGCCCAAGTTGACCTTCAAATTCCATGGGATGTTTTGCTACAAACTAATCAGAAATACAAAATGTACTATGTAAAATTGATTTTTTTTTCCTTCAATACTAAAATCTGGTCCATCTGTTGGGAAAACAGAATATTCTAAATATATACAGAAAAGTAGATCTGCTTCATTCCACGCACTATATCCTGTGGTAGATGCATTTTCATCAGTATGTTTGTCTTGCAGACAAAATGAATATCAGATGGTGGTTTTGAAAAAGGGCAGACCTAACATGAGGTGATTAGTTTCAAAACCAGATTTTTATTCTTGATAAATTATTACCAAATACAATCATCTGTTGATTGAGGATATAAAACAGATTGGTCATACCATAACCTACAGGTTAAATGAAAAACGGAAATAAGTTTATTTAACATAGTCTTGGACTAAGTTCCCGAGCAACGCAAATCTAAGGCAAATAATTAGATTTCCAATTTAAAGATACACATTTGTTAATTCAGACATTTCTTTGCCATCTAATTTCTTTATTGGCTATTCTATCCACATTGTATACTACATATGTACACGGACTTTTACACGTTTACAAAAATATCATTCCAAGTTGCAACAAGTGATTAATGTACTCTGTACAACTTATCAAATGGAATTGTCATTACCCTTTTATTCAGTTAAAAATCCATAATCTATTACATTCATTGGCTATTTGTGAAGATATCTGAGGAAACTGCTAGCTTACAAAAAGAAATTACGATTGATTACCCAGAGAAAAATAAAATTACTCTTAAAGCAGTAGAAGTCCTAGAAGAAAAAGAGCTTTGACTTACTAAAAGTTGCATAACAATACTTGCGGAGAGATCTTACTTGAAATAGTAGGTCTTGAAATGGTGGCACAATGAATTATTTCAGGAAGAAATCATACTCCTTCAAAGCTATTTCTTTTATCTTAAAGGCAATCATAGCTGTACTGTGTTTAAAATGAAGATGGAAAAAAGAATGTGGCCCCAAATTTCCCTAACATTCATTGACACCTGAGTAAAACATATGACAATTTTATACGTTTTCATTGTACTCTATGACATGGAGAAATCTAAGCGGTTTCCTGCATAAAAATTCTCATTAAAATGATAAAATTATAGCCATGCACATAAGCATTCCAAGCCTAGTAGTGAACGAGCATACAAAATTAAATAATTGAAATTTCCCATTTCTGGAGACACCTCTGTGGCAAGGTTTTTAAATCAAAGATAATTGCTGACTCGAAGTCTTAACATTTTCTACAGAGACCACTCTCTATTAACTGGAAGTCTTCTACCAACCATAAAGCTTATCCAGTTCCTCTGTTAAAGCTTCTAAAAACAGCAGGCTATATCTATGGAAAGCTGCTGTTTTTGTTGGGGTTTTTTTTTGGTTTGTTTTTTTTTTTGTTTTTTTTTTTTTTTTCTTTTTTTCTGGTTTTGGTTAATGTGGAAAATTTTCACATACAAGAAAAGCTTCACCCTCACATAATGTCCAACTGTCAGTAGCAGGTTTACTCTTGCAATGTTCAACCTGAACATGCATTTACTGTATTGAAGTAGGGAAAAAAAAAATACAGCATTCTTAATTCTTGAGTAGACAGAAATATTGAAAGCAACTAGGAAAAAAAAACCATAAATAATCCCCCTCCCCCCCCAAAAAAAGAAACAACCAAACCAAACCCCACATCGTTAATTTAACTGTAACATCATTCTCAGATTTTTAAAGCCTTCTAAAACACTTAACTGTTTTTGCTGTTAAATAAGGGCAATTTCATTTTATACTTTCCATAATGTACTTGAAAGCACCCTAGCAAAGGTCCACTGAAATGAAAATTACAAAGAACTATGGGTTTCTCTATTTATTTCCCCCAGCATCTTGTAATTCTGTATTAGGTATCAGAATTTTCTGAAATATAGCTATATATTTTGTTAATGAAACTAATTTACTTTTAGAAATGAGCTTTTTTTAAAAAATAAATAAATAATTGTGCTATTCAAACTCTCTGATATTGTTAGCTTGTACCACTTTATTCAATGGTTTTGCTTTCTCACAGCAGACTTTTTCCAGATGGGAAGTAATTGGGATCCATAAGAATTTTATCATGATTTTTAGCCACTGGAGTCCAAATATTTCTTGTATTTCCTTTTGAATATCTTTTGTTCAATCTAAGTGCTATTACTTAGGATTTGATATAATTAATTCTCAAGCCTGAGACTTTCCTGAATACTATCATTAGATTCATAAAGCATAAGGCTCACTGAAGTAAAGGGATCAGCAATCATGATTAGAACATAATTCGTATGAAGTTTAATTCTTATCCCTCCCTATCAGCCATCTGTATTTATTCTCCTGTTGTGATCTCCATTTTTTTTCATGCCAGAGACTCTATGGTCACAGAGGTGGGCATTCCTGTTAAATTAACAGAAGACTGATTTTTTTAGAGTCTCTTAGATGAACTGTGTTTTTATGTATTCAGCTGTAAGAAACATACCTAGCACCTAGTGATTATTATTTGATTTACCAGCTTCATATTATGCAACAGTAACAGTAAAATTATACAATTAAATTTATATCACACAGAAAAGGTGGGGTGAATAGCATAATGAGAAAAACTAAAAAAAGCAGGACTGAATGAAGAAGAAAATTTTAAGTACATGGAGTATATATGTGCAGACGTCAAACAATGGCAGCAAGATCCCTTAACAGAGTGTCGTGGTTTGAGGCCCCTCAAATAGTTCTGCTCACTCCCCCCTCCTTCTTCCCCAGTCCTGGGGGAATGGGAAGGAGAATCAAAAGAATGCAACTCCCACAGGTTGAGATAAGAACAGTTTAGTAAGTAAGGTATAACATAAATCACTACTGCTACCA
>JASSUY010028256.1:0-12213 GCA_032466535.1 Forpus xanthops | reverse complement strand
CTCGCCGCCCGCGCTTCCGACGTGGTGGAGCTCAGCGACGCCTACTTCGAGAGCGGCCTGGCCGAGCGCCCGGGGCTCGTGCTCGTGGAGTTCTTCGCGCCCTGGTGAGGGGCCGCCCGGGGCGGGCGGGGGCCGGGAGCTGTGGGGCGGACCCTGCGGGGTACCGTGCGGGGGGGGCCGGGGCGCTCACGGCTGGCCTAACCCCCCACCGTCCTCTCAGGTGCGGGCACTGCAAGCGGCTGGCGCCGGAGTACGAGTCGGCAGCGACCAGGCTGAAGGGGATCGTGCCCCTCGTGAAGGTGAGGACGGGGAGCGCCGGCTCCTAGCGGGGCGCTGCTGGCTCCGTGGGGCTGTGCCCTGGGGTCAGAGCAGACCTTTGCTGTTGCATTGTGGTCCCTTCGCCTGCCGGCGTGTGCTCGGGCTGTGCCGGGCCTCGTCCCTTTGAAGGCGCAGACAGCAGGGAAGGATCTGGAAGCTGAGCCCTGCAAAGCTGCCGCCGCTGCGGTGTGCAGAGCTTGACGTGGGTGTGTACGAGCATGTAAAAAGGGGCTTGCCTGGGAAGGAAGAAGCCTCCTGTGAGCTTTGTAACTCACTGGACACTGGCCTGTGCTGTACTTCATGGTGGTGTTCCTTGGTCTGTAAAGTGAAGGATGCTGTCCAAAAGCCTTCTCTTCCATCAGAAATCCTGCGCACTTCTCTCAAATCAGGGTCTTCCTCTTCCTTCATGGGAAGTGGTGTGGACTCCTAACACCAGGGCCACCTTGCCAGTTGAGCTCAGCCTGTTCAGGCACTGTAGGAACTTCAGGATTGATACAGTGCTGAGAACAGTGAATTCCTGTGAAGCCTGTCATTGACTACAAGAATCTACTGCTTTAGTTTGTTTTCTTTGTGTGTGCTCTGGCAAACGCACAACTCCATCATCTCTCTGTTGTCTCTTTCCTGTGCCTGTCACTACACCCCTGCTGCCTCTTCCCCTGATCTTAACTCCGCAGAAACAGGCCTTTCATTTGGCTGTGTCAGACCTGGCTTTTGGGGTGTTGTAGATGCTTTGCGCATCCTTGTGCTTCATGTGAAAGGAGTCTATCCTTAGCTAAAGACACATGAGAGTTTTCAGAACCGCTGAACTTCACATGTGATAACGTGGGCAATGTGTTGGGTGCTTGGTCTCTGGGCAATGTTTCTCCTCCTTCAGGTTGACTGCACAGCAAACTCAAACACCTGCAATAAGCATGGAGTCAGCGGATACCCCACCTTAAAGATTTTTCGAGATGGAGAAGAGGCAGGAACCTATGATGGGCCCAGGACAGCAGGTAAGAGCTTATCAGCAAGCATCTGCCTTCCCAAAGAGATGCTGGAAGGAAGGGCCCACATATATTAGACTTGTGTGAGGGATGCTGCATCTGTTGAGGGATACAAAGTAGGTCCCCACATACACACACCCCTTCCTTGCCCTTTCCAGGACTCCGTGTGCTAGCAGAGCCCTGGATGTTTAGTATTTAAAGCTCTCCTGTAAAGGTGAAGATTTCCTTGCTGTCTTTAATTCCTGGTGTCTTGGGTGTGCAGTACCTGGGAAACAGTAGAAAATGTGAAGTTGGTGGTAGTGCTCCTTCATTTCACCTTATTCATTGTTTGGGATGGGTGTATGGATTGATTCTGCAGAAAAAAACTTTGTTGTTCTCAAGCTTTTGGGAAGCTTGAACAATGTGTTGCAGGAGTTTGTATTGGTACCTTTCATTGTTGAACTCTTTTCAGATGGGATTGTCAGTCATCTCAAGAAACAGGCAGGACCTGCTTCGGTGGCTCTCAGTTCTGTGGCTGACTTTGAGAAATTCATTGGTGATAAAGATGCTTCTGTAGTGGGTGAGTAGCTTCAGTGCAGCACTGAACTGAGGGACACTTGGCTCTGGGACATGTCTTGATGATTACACTGTGGAAGGGTGAGAGGTGGTATCACTACCTGTAGCAAGAGACATTCCATACTGACCCAAGCAGAAGGGTTTTCCATCGTGAGACTAAAGCCCTGGGACGTGCGTGCTCCCAGACTGATTTTGAGACATTCACAATCAGGCTGGGAGGCTTTTTTTGAACCTCAGGTGGACAAAGTTCTGAGCAACCAGATCCGACTCGGAAGCTGGTCCTGCTTTGGGCAGGAGGTTGGACTCCGTGACCTCCGGGGGTTCCTTCCAGCTTTTTTTCTTCTTTCCGCTGTGGTTCTGCCTGCCTCACAGGTCTCCTGGCACCAGAGGTCTCCTTTGGAAGTTTGTGCCTTTTTTGGCTGGTTGACAACAGGCAGCTTTGGCTTGCTAGAAAGTGCATTCAGGTGCTGTCCTGTGACGCCAGTAGACTAAGCATCATGGCCATTGTTTGCAAAGGGTGATGGCAGCTTTCCTTTGGACAGTTCAGGTGCCATCTTATGAATGTAACTGAATGGGTATTAATAAGCGTTTCCAAACTTACTTTTATGAAGTCCTGTTGGCAGTTATCAGTAGGAGTGTACGTGGCTACAGATGGATGTCTTAGTGCTCGCAGGACACAACTACCTTTGCCTCAGTGACTAAGCTGGGCAGACTCTCAAGTAACTTTCTGCTGGTGGAAGGGAGAGAGTATAGAAAGGTTGCAATAAAAATGGAAGAGAAGCTCTCTAATGTGAAGCTTTGAAGATGTATTGAGGGACTTGATTCAGAAGGGATCTTTCAGTGCACTGTAGAAATAAACATTGAGTGGCTGCTGTTGGGTTGGTTGGGGGTCACCATCTCTCTTTCTGCTCCAGGCTTCTTCAGAGATGGATCTAGTGATGCTTACTCAGAATTCATGAAAGCTGCCAACAACCTAAGGGATAACTACCGTTTTGCACACACCAGTGAGGACCAGTTGGTGCAGAAGTATGATGAAGATGGAGAGTAAGTTGCTTAACGCAAATACTTTTTGTTATTGGCACATCTGGAACGAACTCATTTGTTATCTGGATTCACTTTCTGAACATAGCTTCCCCATTGCTTGTTATGGTGGGGTTTTTGTTTCTCATTGTAGCCTGTCTGAATAATGGGAAGGGTCTGACAGGTAGGCCTAAACTAATTCATTCTACCTGCCTCCCCTCAGGGGTATTGTCTTATTCCGTCCTTCACGTCTGGCAAACAAGTTTGAGGACAGCTCCATCACGTACACAGAAGACAAAATCACCAGTGGAAAGATCAAGAAATTCATCCAGGAGAACATGTGAGTGATTCCTCACTAGAGAATGTGGCAGACTGGCCCTAGTCAGCTTTGGTCCTGTCAGAACTTGTTGTCTCTAGCAGGCACTGCTACCACTTCCTGCTCAGTGTCCAGAAGAGCTGTATGGCCTACACTGTTCCCTTAGGGGATCACCCTGCTGGAAATCCTGGCATGGCTGTTAGCATTTACTGTCCATATTGTAACCACCACACTTCTGTTTAGAACCTGAACTTCCTGAGAAGTACGCCAGCTTTGGCCTTATTGAGGTCAGGTACAGCCATTGAGGTTGTGGCTATAGATGGAGATTTGAGTACGAATAACAGTTCATGAGTGAGCACAGTGTTTCATCCTTAGCTCTTAGTGATTCCTGGCATTTAATGCTTTTGGGTGGGGAAACGAGAGTGGGCTACATCAAGGCTGTTGCTGGAGGTAGTGGGTTCTGGGCAGTGAAACTGAAGCTGCTAATCTGCGTTTCGTTTGATAGCTTTGGCATCTGCCCACACATGACTGAAGACAACAAAGACTTGATCCAGGGCAAGGACTTGTTGGTGGCTTACTATGATGTGGACTATGAGAAGAACGCAAAGGGCTCCAACTACTGGCGGAACAGGTAGCAGCAGGGGGTTATTTGGCCTCACTTGCTCTTGTAGCTCAGCTGTCAGCTCCTCCCGTGGTCTCGGGAAGCTTCCAGCTGAGTTTCTGATCAGAATCATTGGGGTGGCTGCTGCCCACAATATGTGTATTGTTTGAACTCCGTCCTGCTTGCTTTTGAATCCCTAGTGCTTAGACCTCAAACGTAAACTTCCTTACTGGTGCTGTGTGGGATTCTATTCTTTGCGCTCCCCAGTGTCTGTGACCCTGGTGGACATGCTGACAGGGGTGGAGGATGAAAGTAGGCCCTGTTCACTTACAGGCATAGGCTTAGTTCTCTGCTTCTCTACACCATTTCTATAGTACTTGCCTATGGAAAGCACATAATGTAGCTGAATTGCTTGTCCGTTGTGCACTTCCAACTTGAAAGGTTGTATGTCATGTGGAGAAAATGTTCCAAGGAATAATTCTTTGTTTTGTGGTTTGGTTTTTTTTTTTCCTCAGAGTTATGATGATTGCAAAGAAGTTCTTAGACGCTGGCCACAAACTGTCCTTTGCTGTTGCCAGTCGCAAAGCCTTCAGCCATGAGCTGTCTGAGTTCGGCCTGGACAGCAGCACAGGGGATGCACCGGTCGTTGCCATCAGGACTGCCAAAGGAGAGAAATATGTCATGCAGGAGGAGTTCTCGTAAGGCTTGAGCTGAAAGTTGCCACTCACTTGTTGCTCTTTGGTCTGGAGCTCTCTGATCAGGCCAGACCTGTTAGCTGGAAGGAAATGGGAAAGCTGGATGTTCTAGCTGGAAAAAGTGATTGCTGGGTCAAAATGGGTCCTCTCATGTTTTTTCCTGTCCTTTTGAGAGCTGGCAGCCCCTCCTGTTGTCCAGAGATAGAATTTAACTTGAAATTTATGTGTCCGGTTAGTAACTGAGATGCAGAGGGAATAGTTGCACTGTTCTTGAAAAAAGAAACTTAAAGCTATTGAAAGGCCTAAACTTCAAATGGGATGAGTTACCCAGCTTCTTGCCAAAACTCTTAAGGGCATCTTTGCAGTTGTTCTGGGGTCTTCTAAGCCAGCCCCAGACTAGTGCTGCTGGAGGTGCAGGTGACATACGTTCTGTGGGTGGAAGGAGCTTTAATCAGCCTTGAAAGCTTTCCCCTCCTGTGTGTGCGCTAATGGCTGTAAAATGTCACTTCACTTTCAGCCGTGATGGAAAGGCTCTGGAGAGATTCCTGCAAGATTACTTTGATGGAAACTTGAAAAAGTATCTGAAATCAGAGCCAGTACCTGAAACCAATGATGGCCCAGTGAAGGTGAGTGCTGCATCAGGCATAGCAAAGCTCCTACCAGTCACTGTGAAAGCACTGTTCAGCAGCAGCTTCTAGTCATATGCCGGTGTATCTGATGCTGCAGGTACTGTACCATAGCACCTTGGGAAGCCTCTGCTGCGCTGGATGAGGACTTCACTCCCTTGTTGTATTACAGTTTTCTGAGCCAAGGGAGAAATGCAGCTTGTAGTTTTGATTCTATTTTGTTCTCAGTGTAATAGCTGCTACTTGAGCACACTAGTGATGTGCTCTACAAGTGCAGGATCATCCAGATTTACAGGGATTAGTCCAGGGCTTGCTGTCTTGGCTTGTGCTCCCTCATGGCACAGACTCAAGCTGGTCGTGACTGCACTATTTCTAAGGAGTTACATCTTCATCTCATTACTGGGGAGTAGTGTAACTCCTACCTTTTATTCGTCACAGTAAATTCTGCCCTGAATGGAAGCATTCTTTGGCCTGGGCTTCTGATGAGGACCTTAATCAAGGGCTGGAAGTCACTGCTTGTGTTTTTGTGGGGGGAGATGGACCCAGCCAGTCTTCTCAGACTGATTCATCAGCCTAGAATTTGCTGGGATTACAAAGACATTATTTTGTCCTCCTCTTGGAGGATACCAGATGCAAACCCCACTTGCAGGTGGTGCTGATACCTTGTGACAGGCTTTTACCTGCAAGTTGGGGATGTTCCAGTTGGTGAAATGTGTGCCTGCTGTGTAGGTGCAGCCTAACTTGTCCTGTGGGGTGGGAGGGCCAGGCTTTCTTGGCAGAGGGTATGGAGCGTGTCCTGTTGCAGCCTCACTTTTAACTTGGAAGAAACCCTAACTTGCATGATCAAATGTTACCAGGTGGTGGTTGCTGAGAACTTTGATGAAATTGTTAATGCAGAAGACAAAGATGTCCTGATAGAGTTTTATGCACCCTGGTGTGGCCATTGCAAGAATCTGGAGCCCAAATACAAAGAACTGGGGGAAAAGGTAAGTCTGGGGCTCTGCATACGTGAGAGAATTTTGCAGCGCTAAACAACCCTGCAGGTTCTGTCTCTACTATTAATGTAATGGGGTATAGTTGTGCTTTCCTGAGGACCTTGAGTTTGGGCATCTCCTGTGGGTGCAGAAGTACATTGGCAGGATCTGGAGCATGGTAGCAACCACACTGGTAGGTTTAGCCAGTGCCCTTTGCTGTGGCACAGAAACATTAATTGATTCAGTGAATGTCCTTGACTGCCAAAGATCCTTATTAGGTCTTTTACCTCTGCATGACTCACAGTCTCCCATCTGGTGAAGGAGAACACTGCCCTGCACACTTGCATGAGTGGAGTTAGTAAATTGTTCTTGCAGATCTGACCAGCTTTTTGGTATCTGGCTGCCAGGCACCCTCCTTCCTGAACTCTGCACATTCTCACAGCTGCGCTTGCAGGGTGAAGGGAGCAGTTGCTCTGGGGCTCTCCAGAAGTTGCAGCAGCCCAGTTCAGCAGGAAGCACTAGGATGTGTGTGCTACATCCCGCTGGCTGAGGAGGGACTTTGATCCCTCTACTCGTGTAGAGGCAGAAGTAATAAATTGCTCAGCAGAAATCTGCTCACCTGTTAGCATGCTGTGTGTGCTGTCTTCTGACACAGCTATCTCGGGTGATGTTGGTCGGTGAGTTCCTGGTGTTAACTGCTATGGATTGGTTACTGATAAGCTTTTTCTACCAACAGCTCAGCAAAGACCCCAATATTGTCATTGCCAAAATGGATGCTACAGCCAATGATGTGCCTTCTCCCTATGAAGTCAGAGGGTAGGTCTTACTGTTGCTACACTATGTCTGTTGATGTCTTCAGGCTTCTGTCTCTCACCAGCAACCTCAACAGAGGAGCTGAGGGAGTCTTTGAAGGATGGGATGGACAGTGGGCATGCAACTGAAAGGTGTTCACTTAATGTGAAGAAACATTGAAAACGACGGACTTCCATCGCTCTGCTTCTCTGGATTGTTCTGGTGTCCTGGCTGTGCTTGGAGGACTGTCTTGCTGCTTTTCAGTCTGCTGTGGCTCTGTACTTGGCAGTCTAAAAATGATGCTGGGCTGGGTTTCCTGGAAGCAGTTTAGGTAGCAGACATTGAGAGTGCTGAGCTCAGCCTGTTCTGCAGCCACAGCCAGGCTCTTGGGGGCCACACTGCTGGGTATGGTACTGAACTGTTAAAGCAGAGGAGCACAGGGGATGAGTCCCTGCTGTGGGGGCTTGCCACTGGTCTGAAAGAAAACAGAGCATGTCAAGGGGCTCAAGTGTCTCTTCTCTCTCCAGCTTCCCCACCATCTATTTTGCTCCGGCTGGCAAGAAGCAGAATCCAAAGAAGTATGAGGTGAGTATTTGGTTGCTTTGTGAAGAAGTGAAGTAGCATCCAGGGCCTTTCTGGAGCTGGGGGTGCCACTCTGCAGCCAGCAGCACCAGCTTGTGCTTGCTGCAGACCCACAGAAGAGACTTGCTGGCATCCCTTCCCTCTCCTACCTGCACCTGCACTCCCCTGTAGCAAAGGGGAAGCCCCCCAGGAGTCCAGCCTCTGGCTCATTGTCTTGTGCTTTCTGCAGGGTGGCAGAGAAGTGAGTGACTTCATCAGCTACTTGAAGCGGGAGGCAACCAACACTCCTGTGCTGCAGGAGGAAGAGAAAACCAAGAAATTCAAGAAGAAGGTGAAGGAGGATTTGTAAAGTACCCATTTGCCATCTTGTCGGGATGAGCTCTGTGTGAATTGGGGAAGCACTGAGCAGACTGGGGCCAGTTCTGAGTTGTGGAGAGTCAGTGACCATGTGGGCCGAGGGGCCCCAGCTGCTGTACCTAGTTGTGTTTCATTTCCTGCCGTCTCTTCGCTGCACTGCTGCAGGGCTCCCGGCCTGGGCTGTGTTGTGGTTGGGGGGGGGTATTTTCTAATTTTGTTTTGTACATTTGGAGAAGTGAAACAATAAAATGACCCCTTAGGAGCGAGTGTCCCTGTCCTGTGGGGACCTGCCACACCTAGACCAGGATCCTGCTCTTCATGGCCAGCCACCTCCTCCTGTGTGTCTTATTCCCTCAACTGAGCCTTTACACGTCTGCTTCTGAACATTCAGTTGTGCCTTTAGCTTGTTCTTTCTTAGCTAACGTAAGTCCTTCCCGAACACAGTACCAGCAGCAGTTGTCCCATTGTGCTGTGCTTCAGGTGCTGTGTTTACACAGGGCTTGGGGGCTCTGCTCACAAAGGCTTTTGCTGTCTGTATGCTGCCCCAGTGCGTTGAGAGTTGTGTTGGATCTAGACAACTGCAGGCATATGATGTGGTCTGGCACAGGACTTGCTCAGCACTGCTCTTGTAGCAGCAACAAATCATCTTTTAAGCTGTTGTGAAAGTAGCCAAGTGTAGTGGAAGGATGCTACTAACTACTTTCCCTACCCAAGAGCAGGTAGGGCCAGGGATGAGGGTGTTTCTTGTAGCCAGTGGGCTGTGTGTGGTTAGGACTGTTAGGAGGACTTAATTACAGGATCACTGCCTCTCTGGTAGTGCGGGCTGGTAACTGCTGCTCTCCAGGAAGGATAGGACTCGGATGCTGTGCTGCAGTCTGGTGTGGGCCGTGACTGGCCATCATGGGGTACACACAGTGCTCAGTCCTTCCCCCCAGGATGTGCTGGCTGGGCAGTGAGTGAGCAGCGAGGGGCTGTTCTCGCTCCATCTTGTGCTGTGTGTGAGTTGAAGTGAGGATCAGCAGCCTCATGGGGCCTTGCTGTGCTGCAGCAGTTACCATGGCAAGAGCCAGTGCTTGCTTCCTCTGGGCGTTCCTCCCCCACAGCTCCAAAGGCTGTGTACCAACCGGTGCTGCTGGAATTCTCCAGGTACAGTAGATCCTACAGCGCTCAACACTGTTCTGTCTACAATAGCTCTGCAGCACAAGGATTTCTTCCCCAGCTACATCTGTATGTTAAACCACACCTACCATCATACTCTGCTCTGGCTTTTGAGTGCTCTGTGTCCCAGCACCATGGGCTGCAGTTAAACTGGAGCTAACCGGACTTCAGTTGAGGAGAAATGGGCATCTAAGAAAGCATTTGTAGCTTAACTCTGCAAATGTGATCACTTTCAGCAAGAGATGTGTGAGGAAAGCTGGCCCATGCCTGTCAGAGGTTGAAGTAACACATCCATGAGGCTCAGGCCTCAGCAGAGGGTCTCTGGTGCCTGGCTCTGCCTCTCTGCAGCTCAGGTCTTCTGCAGGGGTCAAAAAGGGAGCTATCCCTGAGGGACACAGCAGCAGGCAGCTGGGGAAGCGCTGAAGGCAGCAGGGAGCTCCTGAACCTCATCCTTAATGTGCCCTCAGGGATCTGCTTCCTCCACCTCTGGAAGCCAGGTCCTGGTAAGGGAGTTAAAAACTGCAGCAGGAGGTGGGAGCTCCCACTGCCTTCAAACTGCAGAATTGGGCTGGGACAGTGATGTGACAGCTTCTGGTGGAGGGATTCACAGCGCTGCTTCTACTGGGAGCCAGGGGAAGTCTGGAGGGGAAAAAACAGGGAGCAGCAATGGGAGGGAACTGAGTGCTCCCCACATCCATCCTCACCTTGAGGTGACTGCAGCTTCAAGCACCTGAAAACCAAAAGGGTGAGTAGAACCAGAGCCTCAGCTCACCTCTCACCCAAGCAGGCCCTGCAGCCTTCCCTCCTGCAGCTCGTGCTTGCCATAGGCCTGCGGGGCCTGGGGGTGGATCAGCTCTAAAGGGAAGCCTGTGGCTCCTGCTCGTGGGGACATGGCAGCCAGAGCCCTTCCCTGTCAGGACAGTCACATCCGCCTTCTCTGGAGTCCAGACACCTTTGTCTCAGCTACAACAGGCCAGCATGGAGCATGGCAGTTGGCTCAGTGCCGCTGCTGCCTTCTGCTCACTGGTACACCCCAAGACCCCCAGGTATATGGAGCTGCTGCCCTGGCCATGGTGAATGGTGGCCACATCCAGCTGGTCCTGGAGGAAGCAGTGCTGTGGTCCCAGGGGTAGAGCAGTGCCCTACAGCCATCAAACCCTAGCCTGGTAGGGAGCAGAGGCTTTGGCAGCCACTGTCATTCAGGCCAGTGCCACCCACAGCCCCCCATTAACACACGTGGCTGGGGTGAGCTCAACAACTGCTCTGCTGCGGGGCTCCTTCACTGGGACAGTGTGTACTCACCCAGCAAAGGCTGTGGTCTCCTGGATGCTGCCCAGGGGTCCAGCTGGCCCTGACCTGGGGGAAGGCACTGCCCCGAGCCAGGCCGGCCCAGCCCTCCTATCTCCCCCGGGCCCAGTGTGCTCATCCCCGGTTTCCCTGTAGCTGCCCCGGGTTCCTGGATCCCCTGCACCATGTCACCCCTGGGCTCCCCGGTCCTTGCCTCTCTCCCCGTGGCTGCCCTGGAAGGAGATCAGGAGCCCCGGTGCCCCCTATAACGGTACTGGGCACTGATGAGACCCACCCGCATCCGGTCCTCCACTCTCCCGGCTCGGTTCTGCCTGCCGAGAGCCGCACGAGCCGCTCGGTCTGAGCCAGCTATTTTTGCCACCGGCCCGGGCTAATCCCCTGAGCCGCTTCCCAGCGTTAAGTAATTCCGAGGAGGGATGCGCTCGGCGGCGGTCCCGGGCATTCCCTATGTGACGGGGCCAACGGCGACGCGCCCGGTGGGAGCTGAGGGCAACGAGCAGCGGCCGCCGAGCCCTGGGGCGGCACGGCCGAGGCCGGCTGGTAGAGGTGTGCGGATCGGAGGGCAGGGATGCCGGGATCCTCTCCCGGTGGCTCCCCGGAGAGGGAGGCGAGGACCGGCGGGCGGCAGCGGGGGCCCGGCCGGGGCAGGCGGGTTCGGTTCCGGCTGCCCCCCACCGCCATCGCGCTGCCGTCGGTGCGCGAGGAGGAGCACCTCTTCTATCGGCGGCTGGAGGCTCTGGCGGCCCCGGGCCCCGGCGGCTTTGGGCCGCTCTTCGCGGCCGACGGCTGGAGCGACTTGACGGGTAAGAGCCCGGGGAGAGCCGGGCCGGGGGTGCCGACCCCGGGAGGCCCGGAGCGGGTCTCAGAGCCACGGCTGCCGCCCGCAGAGGACAGGCTGCTGCGGAAACGCGTGGTGAGGGATGGGCAGGACGGGCTGCGGCCGCGGCCGGGGCAGGAGGTGTCGGTGAAAGTGCTGGGAGCGCTGGAGGACGGCGGGCTGGTGGAGCGGGACCCGCGGCTCACCTTCGTGCCGGGATACGGCGACGTCGTGCAGGTCAGCCCTGGCCAGGGAGCGCTGCGGCAGAGCGCTGCCCCATGGCATGCACGGTCAGCCTCGCTGTGCCTGCGTCCACAGGCCCTGGAGCTCGGCGTCCCCACCATGCAGCCCGGGGAAGTTGCCTTCTTCCTCGCCGCCTTCCCCTACGGCTACGGCCGCCCTGGCAGGTAGGACGGGCAGGGGCAGGGGGACCCGGCAGGCAGAACCGGGGAGGGCAGCGGTACCGGAAGGGCGATGAGTAGGGGCTGGGCACAGGCAGCCGGCGCTGTATCCGCAGGGAGCCCGACGTGCCGCCCGAGGCTCCACTGCTGTTCGAGGTGACGCTGCTGGAGGTGCGGGAAGGCCTCGACCCGCAGCCGCTGCCTCCTGCTGCCCGCCTGCGCCTGGGAGCGCAGCGGAGGGAACGGGGCAACTTCCACTTCGCGCGGGGCGACTTCCCAGCGGCACTGCGCTCCTACCGACTGGCGCTGCGCGCCCTGGACGGCCCCGCCGCCGGTGAGACCGGGCGGGATGGGGGATGTAAACCGGGGGTGCGGGGCCGCGGGGCGCTGAGCCCGCTCTCTCCCCGCAGCCCCGCCCGGGCCGCAGGAGGAAGAGGAGCTGCGGGAGCAGCGCGTCAAATGCTTCAACAACTGCGCGGCCGCGGAGATGAAACTGCAGCGGGTGGAGGAGGCGCTGGCGGCCTGCGAGGCGGCGCTGAGCATCAGCCCGGACAACGGCCGGGCGCTGCTCCGGAGAGGGCAGGTGGGCCCCGGGCCGCCCCGCGTTGAGCCCCCGCCTGGCCGCCCGCTACCGCCCGCTCCTCTCCTCGCAGCTGCTGGTGCAGCAGGGCCGGGACGCGGAGGCCGCGCTTGTTCTGAGGAGAGCCCTG
>JASSUY010028255.1:0-33592 GCA_032466535.1 Forpus xanthops | reverse complement strand
CGCTGGGGCCCCGCTCAGGTACGGGGGGTGGGGGTTTGTGGTGGCTGCGGCGGCTCCTCACACCTTTCCCCCCCTCCTCACCGTCCCTCCTTCACCGTGGGCACCGGGCGGGGGGTACCGGCCATGTCCCGCTGCCGGCCCGCCGAAGTGTCTGCCCGCGGTACCTACTGCCGGGCCCGGCCGGGCCCGGAGCTGCTGTGAGGGGCGGGAGGGGCCTTGCTCACGGGTACCGTGGCCGCACCGGCCTCGTCCCGACCCCACCCGTTCTATCCCCTCACCGCCTCTCCCACCCCGCAGCAGGAGCCCGAGTGGGGGCCCGAGGCCTGGCAGCAGCTCCCGGGTGCCGGCCCCGAAGGGGCGAAGCCGTCGGTGATTCCCGAAGTGTCGCTGTGGACGGTGGTGGCGGCGGTGCAGGCGGTGGAGCGGAAGGTGGAGTCGCAGGCGCTGAGGCTGCTGAGCCTGGAAGGCAGAGCAGAGACAGCCGAGCAGAAGGTGACCGGGCTGGAGAAGGCGGTGCTGGACTTCGGTAGCCGGCTGGAGCGCCGCTGGGCCGCCCTGGCCACCCTGCTGCAGGAGAGCTCCCGCCGCCTTGACCACGTCGAGCGCCAGCTCCAGCACCGCGGTGGGCCCAGGCCTGGTGTGGTCCTTGCTGGGGATGAGCCCAAGGTAATGACGGGTGAGCTTTGGTTGATGGGGATGAGCCCACAGTGACAGGGACGGTCTCCAGGCGATGGGACAAGACCAAGGTAACTGGGGGTGAGCCCCAGGCAACTGGATGAGCTCAAGGTGATGGAGACGTGCCCACGGTGATGTGGATGAGCCTAAGGTAACAGTGGCAGTGAGTCATGGGTAACAGGGATGAGCCCAAGGTAGTAGGGACAAGCCTCAGCCTATGAGGACATGCCCACAATGACAAACAGGGACAAGCTCCAGCTAATGGAGATGCGCCCAAGGTAACGGGGTTGACGACCAAACAGGGATGTGCCCAAGGTGATAAGGACATGCGTAAGGCAATAGAGATGTACCCCAGGTGACCATATGGCCATTAAGATGTGACACTGGCTCTCGTGGGAACCTGCACAGAGCAGTTTGGTCATGGTCCCGCTGGTGCTCCAGCACGCCAAGGCAGCAGGCAGAGAATTCTTGCTATTCCCTGTCCTTAGTGAAGATGGGAAGCAGGACACAACCTCCTGGTGCATTTTCAGCCTGTTGGCGCCTCCTGGTCACCTTGCCAGTGGGACAGTACCTGTGTAAGGGGGTTGCTACTCACACAGCTCCTTTCCATTGGTGCTGTGGGGCTGGCACTGCATTACCCACAGTCCACTTTCCTGGGGGAGTGGTGGGGATTGGCGAGTGCTGGAGGTGGGAAGCACCAAGGTGGTGCCATATGTGATTTCAGATGCCAGCAGCATGCGAGGATGAGGTGGCTGGTTTGCCAGAGCAGGAATGGGGCAGCATGGACAGCCAGCAGAAGGAGATCTCCAGGATTGCAATGAAGGGGAATTACGATGAGGCTGGAGTCTTCCTTGGTGAGGATTGGTCTCTACTTACGTGTCAGACATGTTGTCATCCCCTTGGCTGGCTCCAGCTTACGCCTGTGTGTAGGCTGCTGTGTCATTTGGGTGTTCAAAGAACAGGTAGTGAGGAGTGATGCCTTTACGTTTTTCAGGTGCCCCTTGGTTGTGGGTGACAGATGTGCCCCGTGTTCACCCTGCACATCTGACGGACACTAGCAGTGCTGTCTGGGGGTGCTCAGACACAACGAGTTGGTCCTCTGTCAGCCCCAACATGCCTGTGAGAGCAGAGAGCCCTCCTCACATGCTCAGGGCAGTGTGTGGTGGGCATTTGGGATGATGTGCCCATGCTGTGTTGTGCAGCCTTCGTTCGTACACCATTTTTTGCCAGGACATGGCCATACATCTGCCACCCTGTAGGGTTTTGCTGCAGCCAGTCCTAGATTTGAACACTCATTACTTTTGACTGACAGTTTAAAGGCTAGCGCCTGACAGTCACCTCTTTTTGGGGTAACTGAAGTCACTTGCCTGGTTGGGCTGACACCAGCCTCCTTGCTTGGATGGCACTGGGAAGTCACAGCAGCTGCTCTGGGAATCCAGGACCCCTCTGAGAACCCCACAGCTACCACTGTGTGAGAACAGCCCTTTACTGAGGGGAACTGGTGCTGATCACCACCATCAGCAGTTCATACCACCAACTCTGTCTTCCAGGGCCTGAGGATGCCAGCTCCAAACCCACTCTGCTGCTGCCAGCTGAAGATAGGGAGGATCCAGGTGCGAGGACCCAGGGGCTGCCGGATGAGGCATCAATGCTGGGGCACCTTGGCTGCAGTGAGTCACAACCACAAAGGCTGAGAGTGAGAACCAGGGACATGGCTGGGCAAGGCAGGGTTGGCACTGGGTGCATTGCTCCAGTGCTGCCCACACACTGTCACTGCCTGCCCACAAAGTGAGGGGCATGGGGCCTGCCCCCTGCTCCCACTAGAGATGCAGCCAGCCAAACCCAGGATATCCCTGCAGGGGCTGTTTCCAGTTTTGCATGGGGTCAGAAGGTGCTGGGAATTTAAGCCATATGACTGGGGCCTTCTTAACGCTTTAAGACCAAATGTTTAAGTCCAGAAGAGCCCCCTTTCCAAAATGAGTAGAAAATGATGCCCCATCCCTGGAAGGGATGCCCTATCCCTGGCAGTGTTCAAGTCCAGGTTGGACAGGGCTTTGAGCAACCTGGTCTACTGGAAGGTGTCCTTGCCTGTGGCAGGGGTTGGAACTGGATGAGCTTTAAGGTCCTTTCCAACCGAAACCATTCTATGATTCTACAATTCCATGAAAGTTGGGAGGCCTGGGCAAGGCTTGGCATGAGGGTGTCTCTGTGGCTGTTTGCCTGCAGATGGACTCTTCCTCCTGCTCCTGGAAGGTTTTGCTTTGCTCTTTTTCCCCAGATTCACCCACCTAAACTCTGCCATTCCTGACTAAACTCCTTCCAGGACAGAGTACTCTGCAGCCTCCACTTTGCCTTCACGTTTCCTCTGTTTTGGTTTATTTATTTATTGCTTTGTGAGTCTGCCAAACATCCCTGAAGTCCAGTGGGATACCCTGATAACCTCTAAAGAGGTGCCAGCACCCTCTCTACCACCTCATATGTCCTTCTCCCGCTTTGCTCTTGGTAAAACCTTCCCATTCGACTTTAATGCCATACTTGCTGGTTCATCTTGGTGATGTGGTTGCAGGGAGGCTCATCTCCTGCTCCTGGAACTGTGAGCATGGGAGAGCTTCCCTTGCCAGGAATGAATTGCTGTTTCTTGGCAGGTGAGAACATTGTGATCAAGACAGAAGAGCAGCAGCCCCAGGAGGAGGGACCCCAAGTCCTGGCTCTGCCACAGGCACCCTCACTGAGGCTGGAAGAGGAGGTTCCCCTGAGCCAGGAGCAGCCAGTGCCCTGGGAGCACCATGCTGCCATGGATGGGCAGAAGGCAGCAGGATCGGGCTTAGGGGACTTCTGCACACATGAGACCACCCAGCTTGAATTTAAGCCCGTGGTGGTGCCAGTGGAAGCTCACCCTGCCCCAGGCTTGCCCTTCCCAACAGAGCATGTGCTTGGTGTGGGTAATGACCAGCCATTTGCCCTGCCCCAGGGCATGCCACTGGGAGCAGAAACCAGTGCGGAGGTGGCCTCATCACAGCTCAGTTTGGAGGAGCATCGTCCTTGCGCTGGGGAGGAAGAGCCCTGTGCGCTCCCGCTGGGCTGGAAGAGTGTCCGGCTGAAGCGCAACCTCCTGGCACGGCAGCAGAGCAAGGCAAAGAAGAGCAACGGCTCCTTCATCTGCACAGCCTGCGGGAAGAGCCTTGCCCATCACGCTGCACTGCTGCGGCACCAGCGCCTGCACACCGGCGAGCGCCCCTTCCAGTGCCCAGCCTGTGGAAAGAGCTTCAACGAGAAGTCCAACCTCAACAAGCACTACCGCATCCACACCGGGGAGCGCCCCTACCGCTGCCCTGCCTGCGGCAAGGGCTTCATCCAGAAACACCACCTGCAAAAGCACCAGCGCATCCATGGGGTGCAGCTGCGGGGTGGCTGGGCAGGCCGGGTCCCACGGGCCAGTGCTGCCGGGGAGCGGCTCTACCGCTGCATTGAGTGTGCCGAGAGCTTCCCCCAGAAAGTCTCGCTGGAGGAGCACCAGCGCCGGCACACGCAGCAGCGGCCCTTCCAATGCAGCGGCTGCACCAAGAGTTTCCGGCACCGGCAGTCTCTGAACCACCACCAGAAGATCCATGCTGTGGCCAGCTCTCCTGCCGTCAGCTTGCCAAGCCACAACCGGGAGCTGGAGACCAGGCCCTGCACCACTTTGACCCAGGATAATCGGTAGCTTGAGGGGTGCACAAGGGAAGGGGCAGCATTTTGTTTCTCCAGGCTGCTCCGCAGAGGTGCGGCAGCCTCCGACAATGGAATGCACAGGGTGGCTGGTGTCACACTGCTCTGGGGCTATCCACAACACTGTGGGGCTTGTGGTACCGCCATGGGGCTCTGCACTGCGTGGGCTCCAGGAGGAGGGAGGAGGAAGGCTGAAGTGCTCTGCAGGCAGCAAAACATGCAGGGGATGAAGAGACTGGCCTGAAGGAGTGCAGGTTCTGGGATCTGGAGCTGAGCCTGGTTGTGCCACTGCCCTGTGAAGAGGGATCTGGCTGAGGAGGAGCCATGTTGGGCACTGCGGGGTGGTTGAACTTAGGGTTATTGAACACCACCAGTGTGACGGGGGTGCGGGCTAGAGGCTGATGAGCAGCTGGGGAAGAGACACTGATAAAAGACTGGGCTGACATGGTGGTCTGCTGGTGCGCTCTGGGCTGCTGGGGCAGGGAGAGGGGACCTATGGGTACATGGCCCATGAGTTACAACTCACACCTTGACCATGGTTACAGTTGGGTTTGTGGCTCCTGCTCTGCCACCCTGCCACTTCCAATTGCTTGCTCTGGTGGGGGGAAGAGCCCGGCTGTCACCCTGGTATCAGGCACCCTGAGGATGATTCTTTGCAGTTCATACAAACCAGAAGCCCAAGTGCAACTGGGCCCTGGATTCCATATCAGGCCCTGGGCAGCTGCTTCCTTCTTGGCCAGGAGGGGAGGAATACAAAGCTGCCCCATAGTAATGCAGAGCTGCCTAATGGGAATGTGCAGTTGCCAATCACAGCCCCTTCTGGGGATATGGGCCCCATGGCAATTCCCAGGAATACTGAGGGATACCTCCCTCCTGCCTGCTGCCCTGCCTGTGGCAGTCAGGGCCATTTCCTGCCCTTTCCCAGTCCCTTTGGGTACTCAACCTCCCACATTCCAAAAGCTCTACCTTCCTGGCCAGAGTCCTGAGGCAGTACTTGCGTCCCCTCGCTTTGGCCCTTGCACAGCATGGCAGCTACTTCCACTCAGGGTGTCCCCATGGCTTTGGTGGCCATGTCAAGTACAAGCAGAGCCCTGGAGCTGGGGAAAGGCCTGGATCCAGCAGGGGAAGGATCCTGCCCCTCTCCTGGGTCCTGGGGCACACACCAGGGTGCTGGATCCAGTGGACTGGGACAGTGGCAAAGGGACAGTGTCTCCTGCAGTGGTGGATCATGGGCTCCTCAATGTGACAAGAAAGGGAGCACAGAGGCTGTGATCCTTTATGATCCTGCTGCCCTAGGCACAGCCCTGCTCTCTGGGCTCTCCCAGCCCCACTGCGAAGCTGCAGAGGCAGGTGCCAGCCCTGTGCCTTCCCCACACATTCACCCTTGGGACACTGCATGGGATGTTGGCCAGCCCCCATGCACAGAAGAGGGTGATGGAGCTGCTACTGATCACTCCTATACACTGTCCCAGGCTGGAGCTGCCCTTTACCTCTCTCTGCCCAAGCTGAGCCAGGTTACTCCTGCACCAGCAAGGCACAGGGGTGCCATGCACATCAGGCAGAGGTACAGACAAATACTTTATTGATTCCATAGCCTGAGAAAACAGTCTGGGATTTCATAGGAAATGCTGGTTCCAGTCACAACTTCAAAGGAAAAGCCCTGGCCAGGGCAGTCGGCCAGATGGAGAGGTCGGGCCCTTCATGCCACTTATGCTGGCCTCAGAGGCATCACCCACCAGCAAAACCATCACAAGTGTCACTGGAACCTACCTACATGAGATTTCTACCCAGGCAGGGACAACCAGTGCTGTCACTACCACATGCACCACTGCTCCAGACTCATCACCACATGATCATAAAGAATCAATGGCCCTGATATCTTGCAGTGCTCGGCTGCAGGCAGCCCCAGCCCTTCGAGACCAATGTGTGTGGCACTGTCACCCCCTCATGCCAAACACTGCATCCAGGCACTACAATCCCAGGAGACAGGAACTGAGTGAGAAACCATCCCAGAGGAGCAGTGGGAAGTCTTGTGCATCCCCAGGGAGCAGCAGTAACACTGCCATGCCTCCCGTAGAGTCACCAGGAATGAGAAATGGGATAAAAGCAGACTAGTTCTCCATGCGACCTGCACGGAGAAGTACACAGACCTGGGGGTGTCAAGTAATTACATCAAGCAACGAAGAAAGAAAACAATCCTGAACAGAAAAACTAAACTCGGGAGTCTCAGCAGCTCCTCGTGCTGCATGGTGCTACCTTGCTCTGTACATGGTCTAGTGTGAGGTGTCCCTGCCCGTGGCAAGGGATTGCAACTAAATGATCTTAAAGTCCTTCCCAACTCAAACCATTCTGATTCCATGATTCTGTGGCTCCTGGGCCTGGACTTCATTGCTTACCAGGCTCCCATTACCCACCTGCCTGCCTCAGGGCAGGCCTTGCTCCAGAAGCCATTTGAGGTAGCAGAACTAGTCCTCCATGGGATTACAGTGGGATTTTACACATGACTAAAGGAGACAACGCGCAGTTTGGAGAGCAAGGGCTTCCTTCTTTCTGCAGTGGGACCAGGTGACAGCCAGCGTTGATGTGTGGCAGCTGCCACGAAAGGAGGGTTCCTTGCGTGGAATGTAGTGCTGCAGGAGTCAAACTGTGTGAAGTGCGCCTGTGCAGGCTGGTGCTGAGAGGACCTACACAGGCTCCTGCGGGCTGGCCTTGTTGCCAGAAGGGGTGTTGCTGGGACCCTGAAATCACCTTGCAGCACCCTCACAAGTGGGAAATGTTACATTTTGATTTGTTCTATGGATCTTCCAATGCAGATTTCCTCACCAGGATGGGGTATCACCCAAGCACGGCCAGTACACGGTGGAGTCTTGGAGATGCCACGCTCTCTTCATCCAGCGTCCTAGTCAACAAACTTTGTCAGTGAAGCATTATTTGGGAATCTTGCTTGGCTCACTGGCTTGATTCCCTTCCCTCTGTCCTCTTCACCATGTCATTGTGTTTCCACACACGAGGAGCCAATCAAGTAACGGGTGATCAACTGCTGTTTGCAATTCCTCTCTCTGGCTGCAGTAGATATAGCTGATGATTACCCAGAAAGGTCTGCTTCGGAAAACTTGGGGCATGAGTGAGTAGACACAAGAGTCTGAGGAATGGCAAAGCGGTTTGGATCACTGAAGGCTTCTGTAATTTGCTGCTTATGGTGCCTCCAAGCTTCTGGTTCATTCTACAATTCAGGAAAGCTCCTAGAATCCAATGGACAGATGGTTCACAATCCCAGTGTCTCACCATGTGCAGTATCAGTGCTCATGCAGTTCCCTTCTGAGGTCACGAGCAGTTTGGCTCTTTGCCCATTATCATTTCTCCATCAGCTTTGAAACCACCGCCCTGTTCCCCAGCCTAACCACAGGTTGGACGCCTTGCCCAGCCCAGCCATGGGAGCTCACATCCAGCCTGAGGTCTGCCAGGCCGAGCGGGAGCATGTTCGCTGGTACAGCTTTGGCTGCAGGGCTTGTGTTCCTCTCGGATGCCTCAGGTGGTGAACGAGGAACACTCCTGCTCATGGTTAACTCTGGGGCTTCTTGTGGCTGGGGCTGCTGGGGCACTGGCACGCTCTGCTGGACCACCACCACAGCCTTCTCACGCTCGTGTATCTTCTGGTGGCGCAAAAGGTGGGTTCTGCGGGTGAAGCATTTCTTGCAGATGGAGCAGCAGTACGGCCTCTCCTGCGTGTGGGTCTGCAGGTGCCGATGGAGGTTGTAAGTGCAAGAGAAGATCCTTTTGCAAAGGTTGCATTTCATTACAGGCTTCTTCTGAGACTTAAGGCTCTGCTGCCGGGAGAAACATGTGCTGGACAGGCTTGGGCTGTCCACCTCCTCCTTGGGCTGGGCCAGCCAGGGCCCTCCCCCTGCATAGGTCCTGCTGGCCAGGCTGCGGGCATCTCTGCAGAGAGCTCCACAGAACTTCCCCCTGGGCCGGATCCTCAGCTCAGGGTGGACATTCCCCCAGACCTTGGCACCAAAGGCCCTGTCTTTTATGTGGATGCTCTGGTGAAGGTCGAGATGGCGTTTGTCCGTGAAGCTGATCTCGCACACGGCGCACTCGTAAGGCCCCTCTTTGGCGTGGCTCCGCTGGTGAATGATGAGATTGATCTTCAGGCGGAAGCGCTTCCCACACTCGGTGCAGGGGTGCGACCACTCGCGCACGTAGCCGCGCCGGCAGTTGCCCATCAGCAGGCTGCTGCTCGCGCACCGGCTTGGCCTCTTCTTGCTCCTGGCCTTGCCCTGCTCGCTTTTGGGGCACTTGGGGAAAGCCGTACTGGAAGAGGCTGTGGAAACCTCTTGTAACACCTCGGGCTCCTCTTCCTTCACTTTGACTTTTTTAGGAGAAGCTTTGTTACGTGCTGATTCCTTTTCCATTAATAAACCTTCCTCTGAAACAGAACAGATGCATTGGTGATTCACACTTCCCAGACAAACCCAGGTTAAGTCCCAAAGCACTGAGGAGGCTTTTACATATCCAGGAGCTACCACCAAATGTGAGAACAGAGTCTGGAAAGGCACAAGTGGTGCCACCACAATGTCCTGAGCCACTCAGTGTGGTCTCAGGGGGTCCCAGAAAGAACCAGGCTGTGGTCTGCTGCCATGCCAGCATGGAGGGATCTGCCTCCACAACCATGACACCAGTGACAGCCACAAGATGTAGCAGAGAAGAAGGTCACTGAAAAACAACAGCTTGCAGTACTATGAGCTCTTCTGTAGAGCTTGGGACTGCCAGCAAACCCCAAATGTTGTGAACCAGCCCTCCTCGAGAGGGCTGTGACAAACTACCCACCTCCCCTGCAGCCTGGCCACTGAGCTGGTGTGAGCCATGCCCAGAACCGGTGCCAGAAACAGGCTCTGAGCCCTTGACGAGAGGAGTGCTCTGTGTATTAGCTTGGCAAAGGTTCAGGACCAGAACAGAAGATGTCTGCACACAGCCACCCTGCTTCCTGCAACCCCTGCTCCCAAGCGTGGAGAACAGGACCATGCCAGAGGAAGCTCAAGGCCAACTCTATGACAACACAGCAGAGCTGGAAGAAGGAAGCACGCTCACTGCCAGCTCTCCCTCAGTTTCTGATAGAAGGAACTGCAACTGGCCCTTAGCTCTTTCCACGCAGATGACGGGGCTGAGATGGCCAAGGCCAGTCCCCTGCCTTCCTCAGTCAGCAAAGGGAAGCTTGAAACTTTCTTCTCCCTCCCCATTTCCAGCACATTTGTGAGCTGGGAGCTGCTTCCTGCCCGCAGCACCCTGTGTCTCCCCAGCCTAGAGTTACTCACTGGTGCTGGGCTCAGCCGGGTTTTGTCCCTTCTCCGGTTCTGGCTGATTCTCACTCCGCAGCTGCGCTTTTTGTGCACCGAGGGACATGACGTTCATCACCACGATGGGGAGTTCTGCTGGTAGAAATGAGCAATTGTAAAGACTGTGGAGAGCTCCCACCTTTCTGCTTTGGTGAGATACTGTGTTGGGAGCATGGAGAAGAGTCAGAGAAAGCTGCAGCTCGAGAACTCATGACATCTTTTATCAGGGGAAGTTTAGGTTGGATATTAGGAACAATTTCTTCATCAAAGGCTTGTCAAGCATTGGAACAGGCTGCTCAGGGATGTGGGGGCATCACCATCCCTGGTGGTATTTACAAGACTTATAAACGTGGTGCTTTAGGGACATGGGTTTGTGGTAGACTCAGCAGTGCTGGGTTAATGGTTGGACTCAATGATCTTAAAGGGCTTTTCCAATCCAAACAATTCTGTGATTCTATGGAAAGCAAGTGAGGTGTTAGAAGGAACAGAAATGGAGGGCTTGGAGGAGAGACACTGATGTGCCATCACCTCTGCAGGGCAGCCTCATCCCTCCCAAACCCTTCCTCATCAACTTCATGGGCAGCATTTCCACATTCCCTTGGGTTCAAGGCCTCGAACCCTGTCTGCTTTCTATGGCAGCACCTTGCCAACACACCCCAAGGCTTCTCATTTTCCCTGCTCCTCTTAAGCTCAATGACCTGCTGTGCCTTCTCCAACAGACTTGCTGGGAGCCCTCCTGAAAGCTGGGACAGAACAGCCTGGGGAAACCCATCCCACTGGCACCCACCAAACTCACCTGTGTTACCTTCCACGGGGTCTTTAGATTTTCCCAAAGCCTTTTTCACCTGGTTCATCTCTTCTGGTGTCTGTTGGGGCTTCTGACCATCCGTAGTGCCTGTCTGAGGAGCTTTCTGCCTGGCTCTACTGCGTGTCTGTGGGGGCTCATCACCCACCCTGGCACGTCTCCGTGGGAGCTTTGGGACAGCTGTGGCATGGACCTCTTCATTCCTCTTGATCTGGGAGGGGATGTCAGGCTTGGACCCGGTATTCTCTGCTCAGGGGGCAGAGGACAGTGTGTTTTATTAGCTGCACATTTATCCTGTCAAACTCCAGAAGCAATGCTTCTCTCTCTACCCCTGGAGCTGCCAAGTGCAGGCGACTGAACTGAGTTACTAAGAAGAATTTCAGTAACAGAGCGTGAAAATCCCCAACAAGAGGCGCAGCTTCTCGCAAGGCAACATCTTTTTTTCTCTCTCCCTGGGACCACTTGACAAACCAAGCCCCAAAGACAAACCTGGGGCTCGTATCATTTCTGGTAGTGCTCCCCAAAGGATGGTGCCTGCCCTTTTCCCCCCATCAGGTCTCACCTGGCCTCTCCTGGGGCTTCTTTCATCCCCAACTCATCAGTCCTGCAGGAATGAGCTCTCCATCACAGCTGTAACCACATGTCTCCTGGCTCTGCCAGGGTCTGCCCACCCCTTTCCAGCCTTCATACTGAACAACTGATTTTTCAGCTCTCCCATGCCATGCCACCAGGCTCTCCTCACTTCTACTCCCCAACAGCACTAGCAAGGCTGCTCCAGCCTCCTCCTCTGTTGTGGTTTAAGCCCAGCTGGTAAGTAAGAAGCACACAGCCGCTCACTCCCCCTGCCCCAACATTCCTCCTCCCCACATTCTTGAAGGGATGGGAAGAAGCGAAAGAATGTAACTCCCATAGGTTGAAATAAGAACAGTCCAGTAACTGAGGTGTAACACAAAACCACTGCTGCTACCACCAATAACAATGATAAGGGGAATAACAAGGGAAGAGAATAAAACTGCTCACCAACCAACAACCGATACCCAGCCTGACCAGTGATCTAACCCTTCCAGGTAACTGCCCTCAGTTTATGCAGTGGGCATGACGTGCTGTGGTATGGAATACCTCCTTGGTCAGTTTGGGTCAGGTGTCCTGTCTCTGCTTCCTCCCAGCATCCCCTCCTCCCTGGCAGAGCATGAGGCTCAGAAAGTCCTTGGTCAGAGTAAACATTACTGAGCAGTAACTGAAAACATTGGTGTTATCAGCACTGCTCCCAGGCTGAAAATCAAAAACACAGCACTGCACCAGATACTAAGAAGGAGAAAAATGACTGCTACTGCTGAACCCAGGACACTGCAGGTTCACAGGTTTCTCCCTTCCAGCTGTGTCTCCTCCCTCACTGAGGCAAGCAGGAGCATTTTTGGAAGCCCAAGGTTCATGCATGCAATCAGGTGAAGGAAGATTTCTGAACTGCATAGAAACAGGACTAGAAGGGATCACAAGACCCAGGTCCCTTCGCTTCAAGCTCCATCCCAGCCCCTCCCAACAGACTTTGTCTGGTTTTCTCATACAGTTCATCTGACTGAGCATAAATATGCCTCATAAAGCCAAGACAGGAAGCTCCATTTCTTCCTGGCACCACCTCACTCACCTCTGTTAGCTTCCACGGGAACTTCATCTTCCAAAGCCTCTTCCACTGGGTCATCCTCCTCTGGTGCCTGTGGGGGCTCCTGATCCTCTCTGACACATGTCTGTGGGGGCTCCTGGCCATCTCTGGTACCAAGCTCTTCACCCCTCTCAATCCGGCAGAGGATGTCAGGCTTGGAGACAGCATAGTCTGCTCAGGGGGCAGAGGACAGTGTTTTATTGGGAATTGCCTGCACCTCTATTCCATCAAGCTCCCAACCACTTCCAAGCAATCCTTCTCTCCCTAACCCCAGATGATGCAGAAGGGAAGTGCTGTGTTCTTGCCCTGTGGCAGGACCTACCTGTGAGCACAGCTGGAGCTCAGCTACAGAGAAGTTCTTAAGTAACAGAACATGAACTAAAATCTCAAGGAGCGGGAAATGCTTTGTCTTAAACATTTCCTCCCATTCCAACTCTAACAGTAACTTCAAGAGCAATTCTTGACCTTTCCTTCTGGAGTCAGGGCAGAAAACTCTCAGCCCAAGTCATCCAAGAACATGCTGGGTGCCCTTAGAAAGACCAAGCACCATTAGGTTGGTTCTTCACGGAGGTAGATGGAAACTTCCCTGCCACTTCACAGTGGGGCTGAACACACTGAACACAAGAACTAGTTTGAGGTGCAATTATCATATTTTACCCAAGTAATTCCTGCACTGTGCTGGAAGCTCACAATGCTTCCTTGAACCTGGAAACCCATTTGCATTGGGTTTCCATTGAAAACATCATCTCACAAAGATTATTTCTTTTTCAATAGACATTGTGTGTTATGATTGCTATTATTATTTCCTACAGACATTTCCTGATAGAATGGTTTGGGTTTGAAAGGACGTTACGATCATCCAGTTCCAAACCCCCTGCCGTGTTCAGGAATGTCTCACACTAGACCATGTCGCCCAAGACTCTGGGCCCTCTCCATTCTTGACAAGCAGGAGGGAGGGGGAACAGATGGTTTTGACAACTCAGGAGAAGCTCTGCTCCCTACAGGCTATGGGGGGCAACATCCAGCCCACCCCATGTACCCTACCTAGGGAGATAAGTGTCTCATAGTTGCCCCTCATCACAGCCCTGTATAGATCCTTCTGCCAGCAGTCCAGTTGCTCCCACTCCTGCTCGTTGAAGTACACCGAAATGTCGTCGAACGTCAGCGGCACCTGCAATCACAAGGATCACACACTCAGTGACTTCCAAAGTGGTTAAATAACTGGAAACACACAACCGCACTAGAAACCTGCATGTGGTTGGCTTGGCTTTGGCTGCTGGAGCTCAGCATGCTCAGCCACACCAGGGATGCTGCACCCCGAGTCCAGGACTTCCAGGCACTCAGCCTGGATCACTCCAGTGTTTCCTAACCTCCCTGCGCAACCTCAGAGGGTGCTCCGAGGGGCCAGGCTGGACACTGTTACCTTGGGGATCTCACCCCGCGAGCTGGGGGGCAGGCGCAGGAGCCAGAAGTTCCTGTTCTTGAGGAGGTTCTCCACATTGTCGAGCCGCTGCTGGACCTGCCCGTAGTCCTGCAGGAGGCTGCCCAGGGCTGCCAGGTTGCTGCGCAGCTCCCCGACCAGGTTCTCGCAGGCCAGCAGCCTCCGTTCTGCCCTCTCCGTCCGACTCCACAGCTCCTGCAGCTGCTGGGCCTCCGTCTGCCCTGCTGCAGCCCGCGGAGCCATGGCCTGCACCACCTTCTGCTGCTGGGCACCCAAGTCCCAGGGAAGAAATGAGAAGTGAAGGGGGAGGCCCTGCCCTGGCCAAAAGGCAGCCACAGCCTGGAGACCCACTCATGGTGCCCCCTCCCCCCCAAGGGGCTCCCAGAACCCCACATCCCCCCCAGGACCTGCCATCCCCTGACTGTGCCCCACACACACTCCCAGGCTCAGTGCCCCTGAGGGACACCCCCGAACAGGACCCCCCCAGCCCCAAATCCCCCAGTACTGGTATCCTTGGGGGGTCCCCAGCCCCACCTCCCCAAGAACTGCTTCCCCTTGGATCCCCGCCTTACCCCAGGACCATCACCCCTGAGGGACCGTCACCCCTGAGGCACCATCACCCCTGAGGGAACCACCCTTCCAGCCCCACTTCCCCTGGGACCGGCCTTCTGGCCCCCCGGCTGTGTTGCCGCGGGTCCGGCCTAGCCCTGGGCCCGGGCAGACCCGCCCCGCGGAACCCCGAGCTCTCGGTGCAAGGCCCCGGCGCGGTGCGGCCCTCACCTGAGCGGAACCCCGACGGGACATGGCGCTTCGGACCCGACCCGCGCGCCCTGCGGCAGCGGCGGGCCGCCAGGAAGCACCGCCTGCAGGGGCGGGGCCCCGCCGGGTGAGAGCGCCCCCTCGCGGCCGGGAGGAGAAGGAGGAGGGGGGATGGAGGGGGCGGGCTGTGACACCGGGAAGCGGCGGGACGGGACGGGCGACCTCAGTGCTACCAAAGCGGAGACCCCACTCACTGTCCCTGTGCCCCGGTGTCACTTGTCCTCTGCGCTCCACGGGCTCACCGCAACTCCCAGTGCCACCGGGACCCGGTGCAACCGACCCCACGCACCCTTATCGGGTATCCCGGCTCCTCACCACCGTCTACTCCACCGTCTGTGCCAATTCCCCGGTGGCACTGAACCCCGAAACTCTCGGTGCCACCGAAACCCGCACCACATTGACTGTCCCTGTGCCATGGACCGCCGGTGCCACCGACCCCCCGGCACTCCACAGGCTCCCCCGGCACTCCCGGTGTCACCGGCCCCCGGACCCTATAGACTCTCCCGGTCCCTCGGTGCCATCCATCCCGCACGCCACAGTCTGCCCCGCACCAGCCGGTGCCACCGAGCCCCGGACCCCATTGGCTGTCCAAGTGTCACCGAGCCCAGCCCCACACCTCCCGCCGGCCGCCCCGTGCCGCGCCGGTCCCTCGGTGCCACCGCACCCGCCGCTCCGGGGACGAGATGAACCCCGGCACCTGCGCCGGCGCTGCCCCACCGAGGGGTGGAGAGGGAGCAGCTGCCCGGGGCTGCTGCACCGCGGTCCCGCTCCGAGCCTGGCCGGGGGAGGAGCCGGGAGAGGGGAGTGGGAAGCGGGGCTGCTCCGTTGTTTGGTTGCCGTCTGGCAGTGGGCACCGGAGCGGCCCCCCGAGCCATGGCCGCTCCTCGGCAGGTAGGACCGGGGGAGCACCGTCCGGTGAGCATCGGGATGGGGAGAACAGGGATGAGGAGAGCACCGGGGAGAGGAGAGCACTGACATGGGGAGAACAGCAGGATGGGGGAACATTGGGATTGGTGGAGGATCCTACATAGGGAGCATTAGGGAGGGGAGCACTGGGAGGTTGGGAGATCACTGGGAAATTGGGAGAGAACTGGTATAAGGGGAGCACCAGGGGGAGGGGAGCAGCAGGATGAGGAGCAAAGAGGATGGGGAGAGCACCAGCATGGGGAGCACTGGGATGGTGGGGAGCTGTAGGGTGGGGAGCAGTGGGACGAGGAGCAACAGGATGAGGAGCAGGGGATGGGGAGCAAGGGGATAGTGAAGAGCAGGGGGATGGGGAGGAGCTGGATGGGGAGCAGCAGAATGAGGGGAGCAATAGGATGGGGAGCAGGTGGATGGGAATCAGTGGGATAGGGAGAAACAGGATGGGAAAGAGCTGGATGGGGAGCAGCAGGATGAGGGGAGCTGCAGGATGAGGGGAGCAACAGGATGAGGAGCAGGAGGATGGGAATCATTGGGGTGGGGAGAAACAGGATGGGGAGCAGGGGGATGGGGAGCAGGGGGATAGTGAAGAGCAAAGGGATGGGGAGCAGTGGGATGGGGAGCAACAGGATGAGGAGCAGCAGGATGGTGGAGAGCACAGGAATGGGGAGCAGTGGGATGGGGAGCAACACTATGTGGGGAGCAACAGGTTGGGGAGCAGTGGGATGGGGAGCAGTGGGATGGGGAGGCGCTGGATGTGGAGGAGCACTGGGATGAGGGGCAGCAGGATGTGGGAACACCACCTGAACAGTTTTGGGAGAGGATCCGGCCAGCAGCATGGAGCAGGGGTGCTGCCTGTCCTGTTCTGTCACATCCCAGAGGTCACTGTCCCAACAGGGTGGTTGCAGGCACAGCAGAAGTGGGTCATGGGGTGCTCTGGTCCAGCTGCTCCCGTGGGCAAATGGGGCTCATCTGCAGGCATGGGGGTGCTGGTTGGGATTCAGGGGCTGGTCGGTGCCGGGGCTGCTCCCCCCACATCCATGGAGCTCCAGGGGATCCTTGTCTTGGCAAATCCTCACACAGCCAGTTCCAGCGGGGCAGGTACAATGACACGGAGCTGGCAACAGCCATTGCATGTGTTGGGCCCCTGCCCAGGCAGCGCAGGGAGGGAAAGGTTGGATGAAGTGATCCCTACTGCAAATACCAGGGTGTCAGGGCAGGTTATCCCATGGGTTCCCTGATGAGCGGGAAGCGCGCAGGGACCTGTCAAGCAGCGTGATGGGAAGCGTTCTGGGAGCATGCTGGTAAGGCCTCACCTCCGTGCCCATGCAGGATGGGTGCACCAGCCCTTTCCCAGCCATGCCCCAGCCCCGGAGCCCAGTGTGGCTGCTCCCACTCATCATCCCTGCATAGCCCAGGCGCACCTGGGGCCCTGCTGCTGCTCAGTGTGGCTCTGTGGTTTATCCCCTGCTCTGCCCCCCTGGCAGGGGGAGGGCTGGGACCCCCCAGTCACATCCGCACAGGCACTGGTGACATTTGAGGACGTGGCAGTGCGGTTCTCGGCAGAGGAGTGGGAGCTGCTGGAGGAATGGCAACGGGAGCTGCACCGGGAGGTGACAGAGGGGACATCCCAGCTGCTGGCATCCCTCGGTAGGGCCCTGCAGGGCATTGATCCCAGCAGGGACAGCTTGTGGGTCCCACTGGCCAAGGAGAGCTCGGGGGGGGGGGGGGGGCTGTCCTGCCTGACCCCCACCTGCCCTGTCACCAGGGCCCCCCAGCAGCCCAGCCCTCGCTGCCCTGGTGCGGCTGGTGAAGGAGATCCCCGAGTTTCTCTTTGGTGGCCCCAAGGCTGATGTGGATCCGAGTGCCGCCACCGGCGTGGACACTGAGTGGATGGGCGTCAATGGTGAGCACTGGGGCTATGCAGGTGGGTGAGGGCCTGGTCCTGCCCCAGTGGGCACCGGGGACACAGGAGCTCTGCCTTGGTGCCTGGCAGGGTGTGAGGGTGCCGGAGGTGAAGCCAACCCACAGACCCACCAGCTCTGGCTTCACCATTGGGGTTCCAGCGAGCCAAGTGCTGAGCTGCACCCCTGGCTGTGCCCTGGGAAGAGGGTCCTGGCATTGGATTCCCCTGAGCAGGGCTTTCTCCTGGTGTTGGCACTGGCACTTCTGCAGAGCAGGGGTCTCCCTTGCGTTAGCCCCTCACCAGACCCCAGACACCACAGAGCTGGGCCGTGTGGTGGAACCAAGGAACCATGGGGATGAGAGGCTGGAGATGTCTGCTACTGAGGATGCAGGCATCCCACAAGCGGCAGTGTGGTGTGTCCAGGGGTGTCCTCCTGCCACTGGGGATGCCAGGGGCTGGAATATTCCTTCATTACAGTTACAATGGAGTTGCCATCCGAGAGCTGCCCGCTCCGCAGCCTGGAGAGGTGCCTGGAGGAGCTGGCAGGGAGGGGGTCCAGCCCCTCTGTTCCCCCAGCGAGCAGCCTCTATGACCCCAATGAGAGGCATCAGGAAGGGCCCGGTGATCACTGCCCTCTGTCTGGGAGACGCTCACTCGGAGGTGTGTCATGGCATGGCACTATGCCCATGCTTTGGCATGGCATGGCATGGCGCTGTACCATGCAGCATGGCACTAAGAGCATGCCACAGCAGAGCACGGCATGGTACAGTGTGCACAGCATGGTATGATGTGGCATAGCATGGCATGGCACCTTGCAGTATGGCTTGGCATGGCACAGCATGGCGTGGCAGGGCTTGGTGCTGGTTTCCAGCATCTGCGGTGGCAGTGGGATGGAGCTGCCTGGACTTTGTGCTCGGGGGGTTGGGTACCACGGGGTGTCCCTCACGGGTGAGTGCCAGGGATGTGTTCTGCACCCAGGAGTGATGGCATGCCTTGGGGAGCAGGGAGGGCTCTGCCATGGTGAGCCAGATCCCATCAGCTCTTACCCTCAGTGTGTCCCGCAGGCCCCTCGCAAACCATGGCACTGGCAGCTGCTGCCCGCTGCTGCCTGCAGGCTGGGGATGATGCTGAGTGCCCTGTCACTGCGTCCAGCATCTCCTCCACCAGCACCACCGCTGGGGAGGAGGCACCCGGCAGCATGGGCTGGAACAGTGAGCTCTGCTGCACCCCCATGCTAATGGCTGGTGAGGGCTTGGGGGGCCCTGGGGGTCTCAGGGGGATCCTCTCAAAGGGGTCTGGAGGAGATCTTGGGGTATCTCAGGGTGTCCTGGGAGGTCTCAGGTAGGTCCTAGAGGGTCTCAAGTGGGTCCTGGACAGCCATGGGGGAGGCAGTGTTGGGGCTGGGGTCCCACAGTGGTGGGCTGGGGCGGGATTCAGTCCCTGTGGGGCATGCAAGGATGGGGAGGGGAGTGCTGAGTCCCAGTGTCCTGAGTGGGGAATGCTGCCGCTGGGGAGCAGGGGCTTCCCTGTGAGTATGGGCTCTGGGGGCTGATCACTGGCGGGGTCCTGAGTTGGGAGGGGGACCCCCATGTGGGAGTCTGATCTTTGGGAGGGCACCCCAGGGGGTCAGGTCCCCAAGGAGCGCCCCTGCATCCCTTTGGTGTCTGCTCCCTGGGGATCCCCTTGTGCTGGGAGGGGGATGCTGAGGGCCCCTCCACCCCTCACACCTCGGGGTGATGCCACAGAGTGTGGGGCATGGCTCCCTGTGAGGACTTCAGGAGTGCCTGTGGGGCATTGGCATCCCCAACTCCATCCGAGCCTGGCCAGCAGCTGCCAGCTGCACCTGGGGGGCTGTGGGGACAGGCAGTGAGGGCCACAGCCCCACCGCAGCAGGTCAGTGGCAGGGGAGGCAGTGGCAGGGTCTCATTGGCACTTGTTGGTATGAGGGCCCAGGGCCCCAGGTGGGAGAAGGGGCTGGAACCCCTGGGGGATGGAATGGCCGTGCTGGGTACATGATGATGGTGGCTCAGGGCTGTGATGCCGTGCAAGGATGACCCCATGGCTCCAGGTCCCCTCTCCTGTGTGCCCCATGGTGCAGAGCAGAGCAATGGCCAAGCCCCAGCATTGCCCTGACCTGGTGGTCTCTTATCCCCTGGGGCTGGGACACACATGAGGCCCTGTGCCAGCGCTGGGAACAGGCAGCTCAATGGGATGGGCAGGTTTTGGGGGGCTGACAAGTTGACTGTGCCACTTCCCAGGGGTGACAGCACTGGCGGTGGCCCTCCAGAGCCCTACTGAGACCCAAGTGTTGGATGCATCCAGCACCGCCGTGCCCAGCAGCACACAGCCACCTGCCTGTCCCCCCACCATGGGGACAGTGACCGAGAGACCCTTAGCAGAAGGTACCAGGGGGCTGGTGCCAGTCTGGGGGGTGGCATGGGAGGGGGCACCAGGGCATGGGCTGAGCTCCCACCTCCAGCTTGCAGTGGGTGCCATGTCCCCAGTGGGCTCCAGCATATGTCCCAAAGACTGCATTAGGGTGAGCTCACCCAGAGGGAGCCCCCCAGCCCCATGGCAGCCCCTCGGTGAGGCCCAGCACCTGCGGGCACAGGTTGACCATGCCCACGTGTCCTCGGTGGTGGAGGAGCTGGAGTGGCCCTGCCAGGAGCTGGGCTGGATGTGCCAGGAGCTGTGGGGTGCACGGAGCAGCCTGGCGTGGCTGGAGCGGGTCTGGGTGCCGGAGCTGGCTGCTCTCACCCGCAGCCACCAGCACCTCAGCCGGGCCGTGCGGTGCCTGCAGAGGTGGTGCTGGGTGCTGGAGACCCGCTCCCAGCTCCCCCATGACGTGAGAGGTGCCAGCGCCATCAGCTCCCTGCAGACCGAGCTGCCGCCAGTCCTGGCACAGCCACGGCCCCACAGCCTGCTCTGCTTCCCTGACAACAGTGTGAATGGGGGCAGCCCGCGAGTGCTCCCAGCCCCTCTCACCATGGTTCCCATTGCCTGTCCCCACCATACTGGGCCTGCCCTGCTGCCCACCGGTTTGCCTGGAGGGTGCCTGGAGCTGTGGCCAAGGCCTTGTGGGGCTGTGAGTTCAGCCTGGGGGTGCCCGATCCTTCCCCCACTGCAGCGGTGCTGAGCCCCTGTGGCACAGTCCTGCAGCCCAGGGGCTGCTCACAGCAGATCAGGCCCTGATTCAGGAGGGGGTAACTGAGCCACACCACAGTGGTAGCCCCTCTCCTAGCCGCTTGGATGCCAGACAGACTCCTCCTGCACCCAGTACTCACTGCTACGGGGCTTGGCCCCACCATTCTGCCACCCCTGGGGGTGTCTGTGGTGTCCCCCACCCCGCTCCCTGAATTAAACAGTGATTGAACAATGAGCTGCAGCCGTTGAATCTAGCGGCCCTGCAGGGTGCCGGGGAGGACTGGGAAGTGCCACAAGTCTCATTCCCCAGGGTGCAGGGGACAGGCAGGGCACACTGCTGCCTGCGACCGTGGGGGCCAGGCTGCTTGGCCCCCTCCGATTCCAGTGTCTCTGCCCGTGCTGTGCTCCCCTGGGCACATGGCGCTCATAAGAGCAGATGGCCCTGCTGTCTCCCACCTCCTGTGCCAGGCTGCTTCTTGGCCTGGGAACCCATCACCGCTGAGGGGTGAAGGCAGGAGAGGAGCTGCAGAGCTGCTGCTGCTGCCCCTGTGCCAATGCCGCGCCCACCATGGGGCCCACATCACTTCCTGGCACATCAGGGCTGAGCCCTCACTGCTGAGTGATGTGGTGACCTTTCCATGTGTCCCCTGGGGCTGATGTGTGTGTGTGTGTGTGTGTGTGTGTGTGTGTCCCTGGCACTGTCACTACTGTGCTACACTGTGGCTCCGGCAACAGCTCCTGGGCATGGACTAGACAGAGCCAACAGTCCTGTGGCTGCCATTAATCTCAGAATCATGGAGCCATTTGGGTTGGAAGGGACCTCAAAGCTCTTCCAGTTCCAGCTCCTGCCATAGGCAGGGACATCTTCCACCAGACCAGGTTGCTCCAAGCCCTGTCCAACCTGGCCTTGAACACTGCCAGGGATGGGGCAGCCACAGCTTCTCTGGGCAACCTGTGCCAGGGCCTCACTGCCCTCACAGAGAAGAACTTCCTCAGATCCCATCTCAATCTCCTCTCTGTCAGTTTAAAGCCATTCCCCCTTGTCCTATCCCTACCTGCCCTTGGCAAAAGCCCCTCTCCAGCTTTCTTGTCAGCCCCTTTGTACACTGGAAGCTGCCCTAAGGTCCCCTCTGGAGCCTTCTCTTCCCCAGGCTGAACAAGCCCAACTCTCTCAGCCTATCTCCATAGGGGAGGTGCTCCAGCCCTCGGAGCATCTTTGTGGCCTCCTCTGGACTTACTCCAACAGCTCCATGTTCTTCTCATGTTGTTGCCCCAGATCTGGATGCAGAACTGCAGGAGAGGTCTCACCAGAGCAGAGGAGGAGTCAGGAGATTCAGTCCCCTGTTGCCCTGGCCAGAACCTTCAATCCTAGCCAATGGAGCCCAGCCTAGTGCCCATAGTCTGCGCCCTGGCTGGAGGACATGGCTGCTGCCTTCCCCATTGTGGGTTCAACCAAGCTAAGATCATGTCCCAGGCACACACAGACAGGACATATGGACAGATGCACCCACATGCTGTGGCTCGCTGGCTTTATTCAGTGTCTTGGCAATGCAGGGCCGGGGGCTGACCCCAGGAGCCCTTTGAGGGTGCACAGGGTGGTCAGTGGACATGGGTTTGCACAGGCACAGGCTCACTTATACCCTATGGATGGTGGAGGTGGGACCCCAACCGCCTCAGGGCATGGTTTGGGGTTGGCCGAGCCCCTGGTTCTCTCCCAGTGTGGGGCTGTGCGAAGGGACCAGCTTTGCTCCTTGCCATGCTGTCTGGGCACTCAGCACCTCCTGCAATGCACAGTGGGGGCTGCCAGAGGTATCCGTGACCCCTGTGTCCCCATCCCCAGGCTCACAGATGGGTCCTGGTGGGGGTCCTGATGCGGCTTTGGTGTTACCTGTTGCAGTAGGATGGTGCTGGGGTGTCTCACGCTCTGCCAGTTCCTTGTCCTCCCTCCTGTCCCTCCCCTGTGGGAGTGAGCACAGTGTCACACCAGGACTGGGGATAGAGTGACTGGGGGAGTGTCATGGCTGGGGTCTGCCTGTGGCATGTCCGAACCCTTCACCATCCTCCTCCACTGGCTCCATACGCACCCGCCTGCGCGGCTGACCCTCATCATCCTCGCTGGCACGCCACGACATCGATCGCGACTCCTATGGGAGAGACAGGCACCATTGGGGTGACGCTGACAAGTCACAGCCATGTCCCCCAGCCCCATGTTGTGGTGTGGCACAACCACAGCCCGGCTCACCTCACTCAGGACGGAGAAGCACCCGGAGCAGGGTCTGTGGGGTCGGCGCCGGCCAACACCACTCATCCCCTGTGAGGGAAGGGCTGTTACTGGCTCTGCTGGAGCCTGATGCTGCTCGGGGTCACTTTGTCCTCTTCATAAACACCCTGAGCCTGTGCTGGGTGGTGCGAGCACAGGCAGGGAGGTGCAGGCAGAGAGCAGAAGCGGAAATGGCGGCTAGCCCTGGGATGGGGAAGGACTGCAGGAGCCAGGCCCTCCCCAGCTTCTCCTGGTCCTTTCCATCAGATACCTGTCCCCTGACCACATTTTGGATGTTTGGAGGTGATGTGCTCCCACTCCCAGCCCTATCCCAAACCCTGCTCTAACTTGGTACAGTGAAGCCCCATTCCCCCCACGCTACTTCCCCATGCCAGATGTTTGCTGGTTGAGAAAGCCCTGAGGCTGCATGAGGAGCCCTGTAGTGTCAGCCCTCGGCATGCCAAGC
Organism: Forpus xanthops; assembly: GCA_032466535.1. Lineage (NCBI taxonomy): Eukaryota > Metazoa > Chordata > Aves > Psittaciformes > Psittacidae > Forpus > Forpus xanthops. The sequence continues at coordinate 10,451 of JASSUY010028255.1, read as the reverse complement.
CCATCCTCAGCACCTGCAGACACACAGGGAGCCTGGAAAAGCTGCTCGCCTGGAATTTTGGCAGCTCCATACAGGGTTTTGGCACAGGGCACAGGTGCCAGAGCTGCTGGTGTCCTCTGGGAAGCCATGCGCAGAGTTCCTCTCCCTGCAATCTCCCCCATCCCAGTCCCTTTATTCCCTGGCTTTAACCTCCCCCTTTGTACACAACCAACCTCTCTCCGCTGTGTGGCCTTCGTGTCCCCATGGTCAGCTCCAGCCACTGCCATGAGGGCTGCAGCAGCAGTGAGGCCGCAGAGCAGCCCCAGCCTCATGGTGCTGTGGAGGCCTGTCTCCGGCTGTCCCGCTGCTGCTGCGCAGTCTCCAGGCTGGACCTTGGCCCCTGATGTCAGTGAGGCACTTGGGCTGGCCCCTGGCTGCCCACTGCGGTCGATGGGAGCGAGCTGCCACTGCAGGACACCAGGGAGGGGAAGGAACCCATTGGGGACAGGAAGATGTGGGCAGTGCCTCAGTGCAGAGCAGAGATGGGGCAGATCCACTACCATGAAAATTAGCATGGAGCGAACAGCTCCCCCCACTCTGATACATGATCCACTCTGCAGGCAGGCCCATGGGTTTGCTCCTCTCTCCTCCCCAAAGCACTGACACCTCTTGAGTACAATTTGAGCCTGTAACTATGTCAGATGACACTCAGGTGGAACTGAGCTTCATAAAACACCGGTTGGTTTGTTTTTCCATAGGAGCTCAATTACTCGTTGCTCAGCTCTGGATTTTAGTGCTACTGCAGGAAGTAAATTTATCAACGGCAATTTCCAACCCGTGTTTCTGTTCCTTCAATAGACCCGTTATTCCTGAATCCACACCATGGAAGTTGAACGTGACTGGACATACGAGTGTTGGATTGGTTATAACCAGGAATGAAGCTGAGCTGCCCAGCCCCTCTCGTGTCCCTGGCTGGTACAACACGTGGAGAATTTGCTGACAAATTTCTATGATCTTAAAGCAACACCTGGCTAAAAACATAAACTCTCCCATAGATTTCACACTATAAAGTCTAAAAGCGGGAGCAACAGGCAGCAGGAAGGCTCAAAACCACACAACGTACACAAGAAATAAGGGGACCGTGTTAGTTTTTAACCCAGCGTGTTTCCAGTGGGCCTCATCGTACTGGGAGGCTGCTGCAGCTTGAGACTTGAGTTACGAGTTGCAGTGTTGACTAAAAGCGGTTCCATTGCACCTGAGGGGAAGCAGGATGGGAAAAAGAGAGGGAATCACAAGGGAATTAAGACCACAAACCAGGCGGGTGAAGTGTGAACAGCTTAGGTTGACACCTCAGTGTGTGTCTGTCTGTTGCATGTGCAGAGAACCACAAGATTCACACTGGCGCTTCTGTCCGTTTCTTCCCGTTTCACCATGGGTGGCTCCCCTGTACCAGTACTCATTCACTCCTTACATTTCTAACTGAGGTGGAGGAGAAGAACCCACACCAGCCCTGGGACACGGGTGGCTGGGAGGGGACAGCTGGGCCTCGGCCAGGTCTCATCGAGCCCCAGTCACGTTTTCAGCTATGGTGGCAGCTCCACCCCGCCAAACCCGCAGTGTCCCTGCACGAACATCCCCGGGGCAGGGGGGGCCTCTGCTCCCCCTGTGACAGCACCGCCCCGGTGCACTCCCTGAGCCCCCAAGGTTGCCTGACCCACACCCAAGGGGCGCTGTGCGGGACCCTCAAGACGGGCAGTAGCAGCGGGCTGCGACAGGTTGGACACGTGTGGGGCTGCCCTGCCTTTGGGGCTCCCGCTGAGAGGCAGCGGGTGAGCCAGGCGCTGGCTGCTCCGCAGCGGGCACCGCTGCCCACCCGGCGCGGTCTGTGCCTGGCCCCAGTGCTGCGGGGGAGTGGGGGGCACGGGAAGGCCCGAACCCTGGCCCCGAGAGGCGCCGGGGGCTTCCGGCACCCGCGTCCCTCGTTACCACGGCAACCGAGGGGGGGCGTGCCCGCGCATGTAAACATCCGCTGACGCACTTCCGGCGAGGAGGCCTCCTTGCCGCGCTCTCCCGCGTCCTGACCCGGACGTTCTTCCGACGCCCCAGAACGCATCGCGCCTCCCCGCCTCCCACGTGACACTCCTCGGCTCCGCCATTCGCTGCTTTCACCGGCGGCGCCATCTTGTGTTAGGCCGCGGGCCTACCCTAGAGGACCGCTGCGATTGGCTCAGCGCCGTACGTGACCCCGCGGCGCACTGCCGTTGGGAGGCTCCGGTGAGGAGGGGAGGCTCCGATGGTGAGCCCGGTATCGGGCGCAGCAGCAGGGTGAGGGGCAGCCCGGTGCGTGGGTGCCACGGGGCAGGGCTTGCTCCGAGCCCCTGCGCCCGGTGGACACGGCAGTGAACACATCGCATCCCGGCATCGCGAGGAGCGGCCGCAGCACGTGGGGGCTGACGGGGGGGCCTTACTGCTCCCTACAGCCATGTGGCAGGAGTTGATAGTGGGGTGGGGGTTGCTCCCTTCTCCCAAGCCACAAGCAATAGGACAAGAGGAAATGGCCTCGAGCTGCGCCAGGGTACGTTTAGGGAAGATTGCCTCACCACGAGGGCTGTCACAAGCTGGACCGGGCTGCGAGGGACATGGTGGAGCACCATCCCTGGAGGGATCCAAAAGACACGTAGACCTGGCACTGAGGGACATGGTTTAGAGGTGGACTTTACAGTGCCAGCCCAAATGATTCCGTGACATCAGGTTTAGGATCACAGTCAGTGGAGCTTGTTAAGGTGACACTGTTGCTGTGGCTTACCATTCACTTCAGTTAAACATGGGAAGCTCAGCCAGGTAGGGCAGAGCAGCCAAGCTCAGCGCCATTAACACAATGGGGAATTCCTCCTGCATGCGGATAGACAGATCGGTGGACAATAACTTAAAATACTTTAATGAGAAGATAGGGAAGATCCCAGTGGTCAGAAAACCTCCTGCCCATGCAGCTGGCCCACCCGCACTACCCATCTCCATTCCCTCTGTCCCACTCATCCTTCCCATGGTCTTTTCCTCTGCCGAGTCGCTGTTTCTGCAACACACACTGCACAGTTCTTCTCCCACTGATCCATCCTCTGCGTGTGTCTCACAGCATTTCCCACATCACTTGTGGGGGAGTTTGGCTGCAGGGAGGAAGGTGCTGTCAGCTGTCCATGCGGATAATGAAGGGCTGGGTTTCCAAATGCCAGCTGTAGCTGTTGAGCTCGAGCTTGTGGCACACAGATTCAAATACGTGGTCCACTGTCCGCATCAATGTTTTGTAAGCAGTGTGCAGCGGTATCTGATCCGAGAGAGCAGGTTCCTGTCCTTTGGTGCTCTGGTTAACATCAGAGGTGCAAATGGGCTGCTCCTCACTATGTGCGGACACCTCAGGGTGCAGCATTTTGCTACCTGCCACCACAGCTGCCTCTGAAGGTGGGGGCACAGGCAGGGGTGCAGGAGATGCCGCAGGGGTGCAAGGAGCTTCTTTGGAGCTGCTTCTGCTCTCAGACAGGGGCAGCGTGGCCTCATGCTCTGCAGGAGAACCAAGTGCTTCACACCTTTCCTCCATGGGGACTGTCTCCACCTTGCCATCAGGGGCAGCAGGCACAGGACTGCCGGTGCTTCGAGGCACCCCCAGCCTCCTGCTGATGTAGGAATTGCAGCGCCACATAATCCGCTTGGCTTTCCTGATGATCTGCCTGATCTGGGCTCTCCTTGTGGCCAGCCTGTGCAGCACAGCCTTAGTTTTGCCACCCAGACGAGCCACATTACCAACCCTGGCCCCGAAACAAGTCCTCTGCGGGCGGCAATACCTGTGGTCCTTGAGCACGGTGCTGCCTGGCACCTGCAGCTGGCAGTAGTTGTGGTCTGTGGGAGGACAGTACCAGGTGCCACTGTGCCAGAGCTGCATTGCACTCACTCTGCAGTAGCAGTGGTCCTTCCAAACAGCCTCCTTCACATCCTTGGCACAGAGTTCCCTGGGTCCCAGAAGGAATGGTGCTTCTCCAGAGGGACACCAACTTTCATAGGAGCTCCTCTGACACTGCTCCTTTGGGTCACTGTAAAGGTGCTCCTGAGGGTATGACTTGTGGTTTCTCTGTTCCATACAGGAATTAAATGTGAGTTCTCTGCATTGTGCTATGCTTGCTGTCAACTCGTGTTTATCCTCTGCTTCTGCTTCCTTGGACCAGACAACAGCCTGTGTGCAGTTTTCGCTTTGTGCTGCTGCCACTCCTCTGCTTGCCACCTCCACCTGCTCCTTGCTGCAACCCACAAGACATCTTAGCTTGTTCAGGAGTGTTCCAGGCTGGAAATAACACTGCGGGCTCTGTCCTGCTGAACACGTGCTGGTGGGAGTTTGCCTTCGGCCTGGCTGGGGTTCTGGAGAAGGGGGCCACGCTGAGGGGACAGGAAGGTAAGAAACCCACATCCTCCCCAATTTGGGGCCACACGGGCTCTGCTTCTGCAGCCTCTACATGACTCGTCTGGCGAGTCAAGCCCTTCCCATGGGGCTGGAGAAGCACCAGTGGCACTGACAAAGCACAGACAGATCCTGCTGCCAGCTCCTCGCTCCAGAGCCCAGTGGCAAGGAAGAAGAGGGACCAGGACTCACCTTGGCAGGGGGACTGTGCCCTCTCTTCTGGTGCACCAGCACCAGGCCACCAGCCCCAGGGAGGCGCCTTCAGCAACCTCATCGCCACATCACTTCCTGCAGGGAAAGCAGACAGATGGATGTCACTTTCCTGACAGGGGAAGCGCCTCCATGCCGCAGCTGTTAGGCAAAGGAGGAAGCCCTGTCCACTGCCAGCACCCAGGAGTGGTCCTACAGGACCCTGGGTTGTTCTTGCTCACCCGGAGAGGGGCAGTCGGGGCCTTTCCACCTCCGTGGGCTCTGTGAGAAACAGACCCATGGCTCTTCTCCACGCTCCATCCGGTATAAAATGTCAGGTTTGGGGCCTGTGTAACCTGGGGAGTGATCAGAGTGTGTTGTTCTAACACAGACCTTCACAATAAAATGTTGCCATGAGGAAATAAAGAGGTGTTCCCCATGACACTGTGCTTCACTGTGACACGAGGAACTCAAGAAGAAACACCATCAAAAGGGGGGGAAACAGCAAGCAAGATGTCAGAGCTGCTGCCAGTGAGTGACAGCAGGATGTCATCTGAAAGGACCTCACCATGTAGTGAGGGGGTGGCTCCCCTGTACCATGCCAGGTGGGTGCTACCCCTGCCCTGCTGCAGCCTGAGCACCCAGGGGAGGGGACAGAATCACTGAGCAATAACCACCCAACCCCAGGCCTGGTAGCTCAAAGAGCTCCAAATCCAGCACATTTCACAACCTCCCAGTCTGAGTTGGAAAGGACCTTAAAGCTCATCCAGTTCCAAGCCCCTGGAACACCTTCCACTAGACCAGGTTGCAACCTGGCCTTGAACACTGCCAGGGATGGGGCAGCCACAGCTTCTCTGGGCAATGTGTGCCAGGGCCTCACCACCCTCACAGGGAAGAACTTCTCCAGGCTGAACAAGCCCAGCTCTCTCAGCCTGTCTCTATAGCAGAGGTGCTCCAACCCTCAGAGCATCTTCACAGCATCCTCTGAACCCGCTCCAACAGGTCTACATCCACATTGTCCAGCACTAAGGCCCCTAGCACTACAGTGCTCAGCAGAGTTATTCCAGGTGTAGTTCCAAATGTGCCCATCAGTGCCTCAAGTTGCTGGGAGCAGCACGGTCCTGATGGGGTCTAGCATGCAGGGCCCCCCTGTCCCAGATGTTCCAAGTGGAGTTACCCAAGGATGTCAGGAGCTGGTAGTTGTCCAACATGACACTGCGGTAGAGCTCCCTCTGTCCTGCCGTGATGGTGTCCCACTCCGTGCGGCTCAGGTAGATGGCGATGTCCTCGAAGGTCAGTGGTTCCTGCCACACACACTCTTGGCACCCTCCTCCCTCACGCACTGGGGCCCATTCCCACAAGGCAGGAGGAGGGTTTCGGATGGGTTTCATCTTCCAGGCGCTGTTCTCACCCCCAGGAAGCCTCCCACCGCTGGGAATGCCAACAGAGCATACCCCCAGGGGCGCTGCATGCCATGTGGCACTGTGCGCCATTGGGGACCGAATGCAAGTCACTGCCCAGAGCTCAGGGATGTGTTTGGGTGAGCCCATAGCTCATCCCCATGGAGAGCCCCGGGGGGGCATGCCATCACAGCGGCTGCAGGCAGGGGGCGGGTGAGGTGCAGGGCACCGAGGGAGGCAGCACGGGCTGCTCCGGGCCGGGCTCCTACCTGCGTGCGCCCCGCCATGGCGGGGATGGGAGAGCCCTGCAAAGGGGGCCCCGCTCCCCGTCGGCCCCCAGCGCGGCACCTCCCACCGCCGCAGGCTGCGACCCGGAAGTAGGCCGCATGACATCTTCTCCCGCCGTCACGCCCTCACGTGTTTCCGGCTCTGAGCCACGCCCACTCCAGGAAGAGGCCCACTACCACGTGACCCACCCCCACCGCTGCGCGGAGGGCTGTAAGCGAGGGAGGGTGGCGGTGCTGCCGCCATTTTGAGAGCTGCGAGCTCGCCCTCGTCGTGGTCACGTGAGAGGCAGGGGCGCCACCATTGGCTCGGCGGTGGGGCGGGGCGGAGCGGCCGCCGCCATTGGGTGCGGTGTAGGCAATGGGGGAGGTCGGTGCGGGGAGGGTGATGGGAGCAGGTGTGTCATGAGGGTGGTGAGGCCCTGGCACAGGTTGCCCAGAGAAGCTGTGGCTGCCCCATCCCTGGCAGTGTTCAAGGCCAGGTTGGATGGGACTTGGAGCAACCTGGTCTGGTGGAAGGTGTCACTGCCCGTGGCACGGGTTGGAACTGGGTGGGCTTTGAGGACCCTTCAAGTCCAAACCAGTCTGTGGCTGATTTTCCCATTTCCATAGGGATGGGGTGGTTTCTGTGGTTTCTGCTGTTGCAGAGCAGCGCCAGCCCCTCACTGATGGCCTGGCCAGGGCTGTGTGTTCTGCTCAGGGGATGTGCAGCACAGAGAGCTCTCTCCCCATACACATCCTCTCCAGTGCGTGGTCACACTGGTTTAACCCCAGCCCTGTATCTACAGAAGGAAACCCACAGCCTACAGAAGGAGCTGAACCCAACCCCCAGGACAAAGAGCACGGGATCTTTGGTTAAGTGTTTTAAATGCTGCTGCTGTGATTCCGCAGGAAAAAAAAAGAGATGATTACACCTGCTTTTTGTGATTTTCATGGATCAGGAATACCATCTTGGCCAAGATTTCTCTCCAAATAAGAACTGAAAAACAACAGAGATGGATATTCTGCCTGCCTTTCCAGAGCAGCAGTTTAACAACTCTTTGTTTTCACAGTTGCTTGTACCGGTATCACACGCAAGGTCCTTACAGAACGTTTTCTTCTCATGGTTGTCTGTGCCCTACAGGTATCTGGGTCGAAAGAAGGAAAAGGCAATTCCCTGCTGAATTTTAACTCCAGTGAAGTATTTCTTTTCTCTAAATTTATCACATGAGCCTTTCCCATATGTTGTGGTTATTTAAGCTCTTTTTTATTCTTCCTTTATTTTTCAGAAAGGAAATTAGAGTGAAAATAGAGTGGAATAGAATAGAATGGAAAGAAATAGAGTGGAATAGAACAATAGCATAAACTAGACTAGGTTAGACAACTGGAATGGAACAGAAGATAGGGTAGCATAGGATAGGATAGGATAGGTTGGAATGGAATAGGTATTGAATAGAACAGATGTTGAATGGAATATATATTGAATAGAATAGATACCAAATAGAAAAAAAGTAGTAGAATAGAAACAAAAGTAGAATAAAGTAGAAAAAGAATACAACAGAATGAAATGGAATAGGACAGATTAGGGTAGCCTAGAGTAGGGTAGGGTAGGGAAGAGTACTGTAGAGTAGAGTAGGGTAGAGGATGGAAGGGTAGAGTAAAGTAGGGTAGAGTAAGGTCAGACGGAAGGGCAGGATAGAGTATGGGAGGAGAGAAAAGGGTATTGTAGGTAGGGAGGGAAGGGTAGGGTAGAGTAAGGTAGGGGAGGGAAGGATAGGGTAGAGTAGGATAGGCTAAAGTAGGGTAGAATAAAGGGTAGAGTAAGGTAGGGCAGGGTATGATAGAGTAGGGTAGAGTAGGGAAGAGTATGGTAGGGCAGGGTAGAGTAGAGTAGAAGAGGGAAGGGTAGGGCAGGGTAGAGTAGGGTGCTGCTGGGGAGGGGAGGGAAGGGTGGTGTAGATTAGGGTATGGTACAGTATGGGAGGGGAGGATAGTGTAGGGTAGAGCAGGGTAGGGTATGGTAGTGTAGCGAGAGTAGGGGAAGGAAGGGGAGTGGAGGACAGTGTAGGGCAGAGTAGGGTAGGGTAGACAAGGGGAGGGGAGGACAGAGTAGGGTAGTGCAAGGTAGCGTAGGGCAGGGTAGGGTAGAGAAGGAAGGTTGGGTAGAGTAGGGTACAGCAGGGTAAGGTAGGTTAGAGTAGGGTAGTGTAGGATTTGGTAGAGCAGGGCAGGGGAGGGAGGGCAGGAGAGAGTAGTTCCATTCTAAAGGGAGTTGCCCTTTGTGCAGAAGCCAAGGTTGAAGTGACCTGTGCTTCCTTTTGCCTGCTCTGAGCTTCAGCACTGGTGGTACCTGGAGCTATGTGCCCCCATGGGGAACCCAGTCTCTGGGACACCTGTCAGAGCACTCAGCCCCTGGCCTGGTTTCCTGCTGAGCCACCAGGAACTTTCACCAGTGTGACACAAAAGTCCCCTGCTGCTGAGCCCGGCAGCAGCTCCCTCATGGACACCGGTGGTGGGGGAAGGGTGTCCAGTCCCAACACCGTGCCAAGGGCAGGTGCTGCTCTGGCCTGAGGAACAGCACAGCTCCCACAGCCATCCATGGCCTGGCAGAGGAGGGCTTTTGCCATCTCCTGTCCTTCTGAACCATCCTTCTTGTCTGATCACACAGGATAAGCATTGGGCGGCTTCTCCAGGAGTGGTGGCAGCATTTGGCACTACAGTGGGATCGTAGCAGGTCAGGTGTGGTGTATTTGGAGTGGTTTAGTTTACAGTGTCTCTTGGAAATACATGATAAGCACATAGGGGCTCCTTGGGCTGGAGAGCAGTATGTGGCCCTGGAGCAAAGTGCTCTGTGTGCCCAGCGGACATGGACACACCGGAGTGGGTCCAGCAAATCCAATCAGGAAATCAAAGTGTTTGATAGATGGGGTGTTGCTTTAAGAGCATAGAAATTTGGCAGCAAATTCCCCTGGTTTATTCCAGCCCATCCTCAGAGGTGACAGGGGCTGCAGGCAGCTCAGCTTCATTCTTGGTTATAGCCAATCTGACACTCTACATCCAGTCATGTTCAACAGGAACTTCCATGGTTACAGATTCAGGAATAACGGGTCTATTGAAGAAACATGGGTTGGGAATTGCCGTTGATAAATTCACTCCCTGCATTAGCACTAAAATCCAGAGTTGGGCAATGAGTAATTGAGTTCCTATGGAAAAACAAATCAACCGGTGTTTCATGAAGCTGAGTTTCACCCGGGTGTCATCCGACGTAGTCACAGGCTCAGATTGTACCCAAGAGGCATCGGTGCTTTGGGGAGGAGAGAGGAGCAACCCATGGGCCTGCCTGCAGAGTGAGATTGTGTCCTCATCGTCTACCATGGGAGAGCTCAAATGCCCAATTTATATTTTGAGAGATATGGAGGTGAGACTCAGTTTACCTTTGCTGCCTTCATAGGTGGTGTGGTGGGCAGCCACTTTCTCCCTTTGGTGTATTTATTATCTGTAGATGAGGGATAAGAGAGTAAATAAGGCTGCTCAAGGGCTGTGGGTCTTGCACAAGGGTGAAACAGAGCCATGAAATATCCTTAGTATCTTCCACCTGGCTAACGCACCATGAAGGGCCATCCAGCCTTCACCTGATCACCTCTGTCAGGTTGTTGCCGTTAATCTCTTCATAACATATCTCATGGCCTCAGGCCTCATTCCTACGTGGGGAGAGGCTGGGAGAGCTGGGGCTATTCAGGATGGAGAAGAGGAGGCTGCAGGAGATCCTCTCCTCACCTTATGGGAGACGAAATGGTGCCCAGTGCCAGGCCAAGAGGGGATGGGCACACCAGTAACATGGGAAATTAATCCCCACAGGGTCCCAGACTGGGTGGGTTGGAAGGGACCTTAAAGCTCATACAGTTCCAACACTCCCTCTCCATGTATGCAGGGACACTTACCACTAGAGCAGGTTGCTCCAAGCCCTGTCCAACCTGGCCTTGAACACTGCCAGATGCCCAGGGATGGGGCAGCCAGAGGTCACACATACTGGCCATGTCAATGACCATGATATCTTCACCGCCAGTTCATGGTCACTGGCTTGGTTGCAAGCTTGGACTTTGTCATGGGTTCAGCAGCAGCAGTCATTTTTCTTTAAGCAGTAGCTGGTGAGCACTGTGTTTTGGATTTTTGGCT